>QJOA01000261.1:0-82958 GCA_004155915.1 Monosporascus sp. CRB-9-2 | reverse complement strand
ATTATTATTATTATTATTATTATTATTATTATTATTATTATTATTATTATTATTATTATTATTATTATTATTATTATTATTATTATTATATTATTTACTGTTATTGTTATTACGTTCGTTATTACGTTAACCGTTTTGTTAGTAAATTGTTTTTAACCTTTCGACAGTTTTTTAATAAGTAACCGTATTTTTTATAATTCTAATAAAAAGGTTCGTTTTTAATATTCCATAAAGGTTTATTATTATTATTTTTCCTTTTATTGTTATTGTTATTTCGGCTTTTCGTATTATAACTTTGACCTTTAAGCTTATCGTTGTTATTTCCGTCGCCTTTAACCTTTTTAACGCGATGGTAAAACTTGTTATTAAAATCGTTAATTAAGCGATAAAGAGTGTAATCCGTTTTTCGAAATATGGAGTTAATTATACGATACTAGTTACTTTATTTATTTTTAATAACGGTTAGAAATATTGTAATCTGTTAATTTTTACCTAACTTTATATCGTATTTTTTAGTATTACGAATTATTTTTAAAAATTTTGTAATAAAAGCGATTAGGTTTTTGTCTTTATAACGTAACTGGCTTAATTCTTTCTAAAGTAAACGTTAACGTACTTCTTTAATCGTTATATAAATTTTACAGAAAATTTTTAATATTTTTGTACCTTTTTCAATTCCGGTGACAAACTTTAGGGGTATCCGACGGGTCATTTAGGTAATTATTTTCGCTAGGCGAATCTTATTAAGAATAAAAAGTTTAAAAATTTTTTTTTTTGGTAATCTATTTTTTTAAGTACGAGATTTAAAGCGTTTTCTTAAAAGTTTTAATCTTTAAAGTTCTTTAAATGGTTTTTTTTGTCGAAGGCAAAGTTAAATCGCTTTTAATAGAAAGTATTTTTTTTGGTTTTAGATTTTTTCTTATTTTTTATGTTATAACTTTTATCGCAATTTTTGCGACGTTTTTTTCGATTATCGTTATTTAAATTATTTAAATTACTTTCGATATCTGAGTTAAAGTCGGAGTCGGAATCCGATAACGATAAGAAGCTGGATAATAAAAAAAAGCTATCGATATTTCCTCTGTTACCTCTGCCGCCGCCGTTACCGCCGCCATCGTCGTTACCAGAAGATAAGGACGAGGATAATAGCGTATAGGATAATATTATTAATAAGGTTCTTGTTTATAAACCGTTACCGGCTAAACCGCGCCAATTATTTATAAAGTCGGCTGGAAAAAAATTCGACTTCGTTTTCTTTTTTTCCCTTTTTTCTTTTTTTTTTTAAAAAAAGAAAATTTTAATCCGTCCGCAGTTAAAAGTATATAACAGTATTCTGAACTTATAATAATAATCTGGAAGTGCTTATATAGCAATCCAAACGGTAATAATATATTTATTAGTTTCGATAACTTCGACGGTTTCGTTTTCGGTAACGGGTTATTACTTTCTGAATAAAATTTATTAATTAATAACTCTTCGAATTTTTCCAATTTCTATTTATATAATTCGCTTATATTATTAACTTTATAAAGGGGTTTTTTTTAATATCTGCTAACTTTATTCGGCCAATTTACGTAACTTTTTTTAATAATAATCTTTATAATAAATATCTTAATAATTTTAAGTAAGCGGTTTATTTTAAAGCGGAATTCTTTTTATTTTAAAACTTACCTTTTTAATTCGGTAAAAAAGTTATGAGATAATAATATATAAATATCCTTTTGTTAGACGATTTCGTTACGTAAAAGTTTTAATTAACTGTATTAAGGTTTTATTTTTGTAATATACTGTCCGAATAAACCTATTTTCGTAACCTTACTAATTATAATAACTTTAAGCCGGTTAATTAACTTCCTAACGCGTTAATTATAATTTCGTAATAATATATTACGAATAATAAAAAACTAAAAATTTGGTTATAAACTTTTTTTTAAAAACCGAAAAAATATTAATATATAAAGATACGTAATGCGTTACCAAATATTATTGGCATGATAATATATATATTAATAATAATTTCTGAAAAGGATTAGCATAATTTATATTATATATAAAAATATTAAATATAAGTAAAGTATATAGGTTTAATACAGACGCGTTAAGGTAAGCATTATACGAGCCAACCAATTAAGTGCATACTAACGCACTAGATCTTAACAGATGTTTAAAAAAAATTAAAAATTTAGTTATCGGCAAATTTTCCGTTCGGAATGTCTTTTTAATTATGCAAGATCGAATAGGTTCAATCCTTTTTTTCCAGGCTGAGCTAAATATATAGAAAATTATTATACGACATAATTTGTACGATAAATATTATACCTAATATTTTCGAATCCGATAATTAATTAATAATTTTACAGTTATAATAAATTAATACCTCGGTTCTATAAAGCCTTATTTTAAAGCTAATTATTGGGTTCTCGTAAATACGTAATTTTTCGATTAATATCGGCTTGGAAGATTTATATACGTAATTATTAATAAGCTTCGACCCTGGTAAACTTTATATCTATTGGCTTTATAATTCGGCAGAGTTAAATAATATAACTTAAAAAATATTAAGTTTTATACGATAAACCTTAAAGATAAACCTTAAAAGCAAACCTTAACGGCAAACCTTAACTACGTATAAAAAGCTGGCCATCTTTCCGAGTTCTCGCTAATTTCGATCGTTTCTATAGCACCTTTTCGAATTACTTAAAATATTATGTTACGCAAATCCGGATATACGATACCGGTAATCTATAACCGCAAAATTACCACTAAAATCGTCTTATTAACGGTATAAAATTACCAAAAAATTACCGGACAAGTTAAAATTATCGATATTATTATCGATCCAAAAAATCTTTTCCAAGATAATCGATTTCGGTTTTTAATTTTCGGATACGATTTAATTTACGAAAATAACGATAATCGATCTTTATAAAAGCGTATACCGGAAAGCATAACGACTATGTCTTTTTAATTATAATAACGTAATTATTAAATATAATATTTCATTATAAATCTTTTAAAGATAATTTAATATTTCAAAAAATCCGTTTAATTAATTTTTAATTTGTATAAATTATAATTTATACGTTATAATTATAAAGACGTTTTAAATTTAATTTATTTAAACTTTCTTATAGTTATTATTACGGCCAGCATTGATATAGGATGGTAGCTAGTTTATTAGCGCTATAAACGAAGATTTTAAGCTGAAGAAAAAAAGGGAAAAAAGGCAGAGTTGTAAAATGCGTAAGGATCTACAAATGTCCCCACTCTCTATATAGCAGGTGGCTAGTTTATGTAGCAGCTGTCAGCCCCATATGACGGTTATCAGCCTTACGGTTTGATTCTGGTAGCTGCCGTTATATTACTCCTTTTTAGAAACTTATATACGATTAAAAAAAATGTATAAATCTTTATTAATTATAAATACTATTTTTTCCTTATTAATCCGGTTTTTAATTTTACGGCCTTATTATTATTAAGGTAATTTTCGTTAATTTTATCGGTAACCGTTATACGTATTTATTCTTATAAACGGACCGATAATTTAAATATTTTAAAATATTTTATATAAAACCGTTTTTTTACAATCGAAACGTTTTTAAAATTAATTACGGAATATTATATTTTATCGAAATTATAGCCTTTTTATTTAGCTTAATATTATAACTTTTTATAACGTTCGTTAAGTTTTAATTATTTAATTTGTTCTATTCTAAATTTTAGTTTACCGTTAATCTTTTTAAATAACAATAATATTTAGGTTTATTAAAATAACGGGTTATCGTCGGTCTTACGTAACCGATCGATATAAAATGAATTAATTATTTTATAATTTAACGGTAAATCGAAAACGAAATTATATTTACATTTTTTTATAATTTTGAAAGGTTTTATTTATTATAAATTTAAGCGAATAATCGGTATTTACGTTACGAAACCTTTTTTATAAAAAAAACTTTATCGTCGATTTTAAAATTAATTAAATAATATTTTGTATTAGTTTATACCTTTTAACGTTTTTACGTTTTAATGCGGCTTTTTTATAAATGTTTAAATAGTTTTAATTTATTTAACGATTATTAATATTTATTAAATTAGTTTAATTTTTACTTTTATTATATCCAAATTTAACGTAAATAAATGCCGGATATTTTTATTTAATATAACTTTTAACGGAATTATATTAATTAACGAATATCATAATAAATTATACGTAAAATTTAATACCGATATATATACGTTTTAATCGTTTTAATATTTATTAATATGAAAACGTAAATATTAATTTAGTTTTTAATTTATAAACTTAATAACTTTTTAAATTTACGGATATAAAACGTTTTTATAATAATATTTTATACCGATAAATTTATTAAATTTAACCAAAAATTAAAAAATAAATTATTTTATATTATTATTAATCCAAATAATAAACATTTTAAGGAAACGATGTAAATATCGATAATATCGATTAATTAAGGTTTCGATAATATTAATTTTTTTTCTTAATAAAATTATTATAATTTTATTAAACTTATCGATAAATACTTATATATAATTATAATCGTAACGATCTTTTAATATATCTTTTCTGTTAGTAACGACGTAATTTCAAATATTATTCGGAATAAAAAATAAAAATAAAAGTTCCAAAATTTTATTTCGAAAAATTTTATTTTAACGATAATCGTAATAGTTCCGAATATATTATCGGATATTTTACTTAAGCCGAGGCCAAATGTATTTTTATATTAATATTTTAATTATTTTGTTTAATTAAAATCTGTAAATATTTTAAATACGTAAATTTCCCAAATAAATACAGTACGGAAAAAAATACGGCCGTTAATTATTTTTTCGGATATTATTAATTTATTATCTCTTTTACCTAAATTTTACGCTTTATTTTCGTAATAAATAAAGTTAACCAAATTAATACCTTACAGAATATTTTCAATTTGTACTCCAATCGGTATTTTATTAATAATAATGATAAAAAAGTTTAATCGTTTTAATAAAATCAGGATTTAAATTTTTTTTTCAGGCCTTAAATATAAATAAATCGACCTTTTTTTGTAACAAGGTATTTACGGCGATATTTTCTTTACCAGATCGATATTAAAAAATAATATCGAAATTAAAAAAAGAATTCGGCTTATCGGATCTGGCGCGTAAAAAAATGCGTTTATTTATAAAATATAATAAGGTTTAATAATTAATAATAATAATAAAAATTTATTTCCAAAATTTAAAGTAATAATATTTAAAAGTTTAGATTATAATAAGCAGCTTTCGGTTTTAAATAAAATACGCCCTTTTTACTAAAATTATAATTTTTAAAAAATATTTTACAGGTTTTTATTCGTTATTTTCTTATTATTACTAAATAATACCTTTAATTACGTTACGGAATACGTTTATTTTTACTTTAATTAATCGACCAGGTTAAAAAAACGTAAAAGGTAAAACTTTGCAAATGAAATATTTTATTTCTTCGAAAGTCCGTTTTTATTCGGATTTTATTACGAAATTTTTTTTTAATAAACGGTTTAATAATTTAGTTATACCGTTTTCATAATAACAAAATATTTATACGTAATTACAAAATCCTATAAATAAA
Organism: Monosporascus sp. CRB-9-2; assembly: GCA_004155915.1. NCBI lineage: Eukaryota > Fungi > Ascomycota > Sordariomycetes > Xylariales > Monosporascus > Monosporascus sp. CRB-9-2. Next base: position 77,338 of record QJOA01000261.1, on the reverse strand, counting down.
GAGATTACGGTACGGTTATTAAAATCCTTAAATTTTTATTTTTAAATTATCTTAATTTTGGTTAAATCGATAAAAATATTTACGTATATTTTTATAATAATACCAAAATAATCCATTTTTTAAAGTTAAACCGGAACTTTTTAAATTTTTTTTAAAAAAAAACTTTATATAACCGGTAGATAACTTTTTTGTAATATTTTTAATATTTTCTAAGGCCGGAATAAATTAATATATTATTAACGTAAACGTTTACATAATAATCGAAAAGTTTATATAATTAAATATTAATAAACGATTATTATTAGATAAGGTTTATTTTAAATCTAAATAAAAATACTTTTTATTAAAACGTTTTTTAACGGGTTTTAAATGTTATTAAATATTCCGATTTAATAACGATACGAAATTTATAAAACGTCTAAATAATATCGATTTTAATAAAACGTTTAACGTTTCGATAATTAAATATAATACCGTTAAATAAAGAGGTTAAAATAAAGCAATTTTTTAAATATTAATTTTTTTAACGGTAATCGATATAAAACTGGAATTTTAACGAATAAGGTTTTAGGGTAAATAGGATTAAGGCGGCGTTTTTTTATATATATAATTCGATAAAATTTATTTTTAATAATTTATTTAATTTTTTTTAACGGAAGGTATTAAATAGGCGTTCGGTAAATAAAAGGTTTAAAAGCGGATATCGGCCGGTCGAGTTCCAGAATTACGTTATGGCCAGGTCGAAAATTTGGAAAAATGTTAATTTTTTTTTAAAAAAAAAATCCTTTTAAATAGGCGAAAAGTTCTAATAAAAGTTTCCTGATTTGTTTTACGTATTCCGGATCCTTATTTTCGGAAAAAAAGATTTTTTAGCCGTTATATATCTTCTATTTTTACAAAACGGTTAACATTATAACGTTTAACTTTTTATTTTTAAAAAATTTTTTTTTTAAAATAACGAAAATTTATTTTATCGTTCCGTACGAAAGTTAGTTTTTAATTTATTTATTAACGAAACGATAATTATATTATTCTTAATAATTTCTATCGCGGAAATGGTTAGCTTAATATCGTATATATCCGGTATATCTTTTTTATTTAATATATTCGACAAAATAATAAATACGAGTATTAATATAAAATTATTTTCGGATTTTTTTTATAAACGTCAAAAAATTTAATATTACTTATCGGCTTTTTTTATAATACGGTTACATCGGTTAACGTCTTTTTAAACTTTACGGTTAACGGGCCTATCCAGCAGGTATCGGGCTAAAAATTTAATTATTAGTTAAAACTTGGCCAAAATTAAAAGGTTATCGGATTAAATAATATTTTTGTTTTTGTAATTTAATAATAAATTATATTTTTTTTATTTAATTAAAAACGATAAAAATGTTATATTAAATATTTATAATTTAAAAAACTTAATCGGGAAAATATTATCTGTTAATTTCGAATATTATAATTATTTAAATTTTTATTTAGCCGGTAAGTTGTTTCCGGTAATTTTGTAATTAAATTAATTTTTTTTAGCCGGATGATATAAATTTAAAATCGCTTTTTTGCTTATTTAACGAAAAAAGGGTTAATAAGAAATTAAATTTATGTTCCGGTATTATAAAAAACAGTCGTACGTAAGTTAATTTTATTTACTTAAATTTACGTAATTTTAATAAAAATTTAATATTTTTTAAAATTATATATTTTTGTTATTATTAATATAAGGAAAATTATTAAGGAATTTTTTAACGATTTTATTCTTTTTCCGATTTATCGAAATTAAACGAATCCTTTATTATTTTTATTATAATAACCTTTTTCTTATTAAGGTAGTCGATAGTTTTATATCCCGTTTTGCTATAATTAAAATACGTGTTAATTTTTTAATGAACTTTTTTTTTTAATTTCTAACAAAAATTTGTTAATATTATTTAAAGTTTTCGCTTTGCCGGAATTATTATTTGAACGGGGGTTTTTATTTTTGTTTTTTGGTTTATTAAAGTTATATAATTGGGGTTTACGTTTTTGTTAACGTTTTTTATAAACGAATTAATTACTATAAACGGTTATAATGATGCGGTTATAAAATTTCTTATAAATAACGTTAAAATTGTGGTTATTTTTAAGAAGGCGTAGGTTAAGGTTTAAGGGAATATGTTCTTATAAAACTTGCTTCCATTTATTTTCAGCAATTTTAACTTTTTAAACGAAAGCGTTAAATTTAAAAATAAAATTGTAAATATTTTAATTTTTGCCAAGTTTAAAGGTAAAGGTACGGAAAGTTTTTTTAGTAACGGAAACTTTGTTCGAGTCGTAATACGATAATTTTAATACCTGGATTATTTCGGTTACGTAAAAAAAAGGTTACGTATTTAATTAGTAACGAATTTTAAATACTTATTCGGTCTTTTTTTTTAAAAAAAAGGTCTATTAAATAAATTATGTAAGTTTTTTCGTTCCGAAAAGTCGGTTTATTTATTTCGAATTTGTTTGTAATTTTATAAACCTAGGCGTTAAATTTGGTTTTATTACGGTTAAATTCAACTAAGTTGTTAATATAAGCTTTTTTTTTGGATTATAATTAAAATTTGTATTATTATTTTTTACGAACTTGCGGAAAGCGGGCCATGTTATTATATTAATAAGGCGAAACGTATTGGTGTTACCGAAAGCATTATTAATTATATTTTTTCGGTAAGGGAGGTTGGTATTGTTAAAAGAAGTAAAGAAATAATGGCTTTGTTTGGCCTAAAAGCGAGCGATTTCGTTGCGAAATTTTTGGAATTTTCCCTAAATATTTTGGTTGTCGTTAGCCATTTCGTCGATTAGCTGCCTGTCGGAATCGGTTTTTAAGTAATTATAATCTTAGTTTTAATTTAGTAAACCTTTTATTTTTACAGATTCGGTTTCGTTTTGCGGTATGTCGTTTTTTGTCGTTTTTTGCCGTTTTTTTAAAGTATTTGTCGTTTTTTATATTTTAGTCTGGGTTTTAAGGAAATATTTTGTTTTTTACATTTTTAGTTTTACCTTTAATTAATCTAAGTCGTCTTAAACGTTAATTAATTAATAGGTAGTTTTTTTTAACAAACATTTAGTTTTGATATTGGTTAATTTAGGTCTTGGTTTTAGGTTTGGTTTAAAACGTATTATTTTTCGTTATTACGTATCGACGTAAAAAAGGTATAATATTTTGTTTATTAATCGTTAGGCTAACGAGGAAATAAATAAGTTTAGAATAATGTTACGGCCAGTATTAATATAATATGGTAACTAATTTATTAACGTTATAAACGAAAATTTTAAGCTAAAAAAAAGAAGGAAAAAAAGGCAAAGTTATAAAGTGCATAAGAATTTATAAATGTCCCCACTTTCTGTATAACAGGTGGTTAGTTTATATGGCAGCTGTCAGCCCTATGTAACGGTTGCCAGCCTTACGGTTTGATTCTGGTGGCTGCTGTCACAGTTACAATATAATAATTATAATTCGTACGGTTAAAAAAATCAATATACGGATTTTTTTTATATAAAATATATTAAAAAAACCCGATATATAATAACGGAACCGATAATTATATTGTTATAATTATAAAAACATTTCGGATTTAATTAATTTTAACCTTTTCATAATTATAAAGTAATAATTATAATTTATACGACCGAAAAAATTAATATACGGATTTTTTTTACATAAAATATATTAAAAAAAAGCCCGGTATATAATAAAAAACCGATAATTATATTATCGTAATTATAAAAACGTTCCGAATTTAATTAATTTTAACCTTTTTATAATTATAACGTAATAATTATTACCTATACGACCGAAAAATTTAATATATGAAATTTTTAATTTATAAATATATTAAGAAAACCCGATATATAATAACGTAACCAATAATTATATTATTGTAATTATAAAAAATTTACAGTTACTTATTTTTTAAACGTAAATTTGGTTATATTAACTATAATTACCGTGGAAAAAAATTTCAATTTTTTTATATATATATTAATTTTTATTCGATATATATATATAAAGTTATATATTTATTAGGCTTAATTTAATTACGTAATTTTTAAATATTTTAACTTTTTAAACGATATAAACGAAAAGTTAATAATTTTAATAACGGTACCAAAAACGAAACCTATTTTTTAAAATTAATACTTAGGCTTCGTTGGCTCGTTACGGGGATATAGGATTTGATTGGTTAACTTTTAGCGTAATATAACAGTATATTGAAAAAGAATTGGAAAACGAGCCAGCAGAGGCCTAAGCTAGCTGAGGCAACGTAGGCGCAGCCACAACCTCAAAACTAGGGCCTCGCCTTCATAAGGTACGCTAGGAAGTGTCGAGGCTCCGAGAAAGAATAAAACCTAGCCGGGATGGATACGACCGTTCCTGATTATGTAGCGCCCACCGTACAGTACATCAAGAGTGGAAAATCTACTGTACTAGGCTCCCTGAAGCACTCGGCACCTCTAGCTTTAAAGTTCTTTCAGCTGCATAGGTATGTACCTGTCAGCTGCATATGTACCTGGTACACAGGTACATACATACCTAGGTTATGCAGTTAATGCACCTAAGCCAACCTGGTACCACGTAGGTCAGCAAACTCAAGGTGTTGGGGGTTGGAACTTCCAGGCCATACATAGTGCATTCCTATCGTCACATACTGTACCTTACCTAAGAATGGTACACCCGTGTCCTATCATTTGCTCGAGATTTCTCTCCGTTTTCTCTTCTGGACAGCTGCCTCCGATGTTCTCATAACATTTCGTCTGTCACCAAGCCAGGCCCAGCTGTACTCTGCCCTTGCACTTTGGCGCCCTGCACCAGTCTGAAGACAGTCAAAACAGAGCAATATTTTGGACATCGATCTGTCATTGGCGCTTTCAAGGCTTCTCCCTCCGTCCCTTTTTCAATCAACCCTTGTCGCATTCCATCCGCTGCGGTTCCGTCTACCTGGTCTCAACTGAACCTATCCAATCCAACTCCCTCGAGAAGACCCGGCCCCCTTTCTTGACCCTTTCCCGAAGCCCCCAGGAGGGACCGCTGTTCGGGCATTGCCGATTGCTGGCAACAATACTTGACTCGAGATATTTGGTGTGAAGAAAAATCCCCATCCGTATTCTCCAACTGCAATCATGTCGGATAAGAAGACGGACGATTATGCTATTCGTATGCCCGACTCGGGGTATACCGAGGAGAAAGAACCTTTCCTTCCGCCGACTCGACCCTCGAGGTCTTCAACCCAGCACCATGCGTCCTCGTCCCTCTCCCAAATCGAGAATAGCCCGCTTATTTCAATTCTTGCCTATTGCCTGTCGTCCATCAGCATGACAGTAGTGAACAAATATGTCGTCTCCGGTCACGAGTGGAACATGCACTTTTTCTACCTCGCAGTTCAGGTAAACCTCTTGCCTTGTGCCTACAAACAACATGGCAGGGACCAAGGCTGGTTGCTAACGAACGTGTATTGTAGTCGGTTGTGTGTATCGTCACCATCCAAGTCTGCAAACAGCTCGGGTTGATCAAGAACCTGGCCCCTTTCGATGCGAACAAGGGAAAGCGGTGTACGTGTAAAGAAAGCTATTTACGCTATGAACCTACAGCCCGGGCTTGACGTCCGCTGACTTGTCGTTAGGGTTTCCCATCTCTCTTCTGCTAGTCGGTATGATCTACACCAGCAACAAGTCTCTCCAATACCTGTCCGTGCCCGTATACACCATCTTCAAGAACCTGACTATCATCGTCATCGCGTATGGAGAGGTACTGTGGTTCGGGGGCAGTGTCACGCCTTTGGCCTTGCTGTCATTTGGCCTCATGGTTCTCAGCTCTGTCGTCGCGGCTTGGGCCGACACTAGAAGCGCCGCCCAAACAGCGGATGCTGCTGCCGCCCTTGCCACCTTGAACGCCGGTTATGCGTGGATGGGCATGAATGTGTTTTGTACGGCCTCCTACCTCTTGGGAATGCGCAAGGTCATCAAGAGCATGAACTTCAAGGACTGGGACAGTAAGTCGGGCCCATCAACAATCACATGCGAATTATGAATAGCGGGCTAACTGCGCTCTAGCTATGTTTTATAACAACCTCCTTACGATCCCCGTGCTCACCGTGTTATCCGTCCTTGTTGAGGACTGGTCGAGCACCAACTTCGTTAGGAACTTCCCCCCCGAGTCGCGAAACTCTCTGATGATCAGCATGATCTACTCGGGCGTGGCGGCCATCTTCATCTCGTACTGCTCGGCATGGTGCATTCGCGTGACGTCTTCGACGACATACTCTATGGTGGGCGCGCTCAACAAACTCCCGATCGCGGTTAGTGGGTTTATCTTCTTCTCGGTGCCCGTGACGGTTGGTGGCGTGTCGGCCATCTTCATTGGCTTTGTCAGCGGTATCGTCTATACTTGGACCAAGGTGCGGCAGTCGCAGGTGGCTAAGAACACGTTGCCAACGGCGCAACCTACCATAAGCGCGAGCTCTGCGAGCAACCGTGATGCTGCCAACTCATAGGACGAGTTCAGCAGGCTGGGTGGTGCCATGGCTGCCCGCGGTAAGAGCGCAAACCATGACTGAAGCACGGACGCGTTTCTGCCCCTCGACTATTCAACTGTATAATACTTGTTCCTTTCCGATGATGGCAGCAGACTAAGGCCGTCCCTTCTGGCATACGGATTTTTGAGGCAAGGGAACTCTTCTGCGTGGTCGACATGATTTAAATTTGCAGGCAGGGCGCAAAATTGGAAGTGTAATGAGCCCGGGAGACACCAAGAGATGAGCACGAGGTGACGACATAGCGGGACACGATGGCCGACGTTAGAAGCGACCCGGTTGACGGAGAATTACATTGGGAATGGTATAACTGCCCACGGGAAGAGGTAGCAGAAATATTGGTTGCCTTGAAGGACACTCATCACCTTGTTGTAAACCTGTTTGGGCGTCGAATCTTGATAGAGACAGTGATAATAGATGGGAGTATAACCTGTCTTGAAGACCTTAAAACATAACCCGACAAATTTCCCACATGCCAGCCGTGAGCGGCTTCTGAGGAACTTGGCATGCATATTGTCTTCTGCCGCGTGACAGAAGAACAAGGTCACGTAATATAGGCGTGTACCTACCGGAGGAAGTAGGTAGTTGCACGTGTATATGTACCTAGGGCTGATAGGGTATACTGTCTGGCTGTATAGATCGCAAGCGCTAGTTGGGTGCTTATGTACCCTCCAGGTGACATCACTGTCTGGTTGGCAGTTTGTCGCATGTGCTACCCTACTAGGTGGGCATTTCCACATGGTTCAGGGTCCTACGGTCTATTGTGTGTGCTGCTGCATACTTAAGTACATACTTATCCACCCATTCTCGCTTTTAAACCCACATCGTCGTGGAATCGGCTCTCGATTGAACCAGGCCGTGACTCTTTATCATTATCTCCCTGTTCAGGGGGGGATGGGTCTACCTACGACTAGGCCTATCGAGCTACGTAAGGTACCTAGCTAGCCACCGACGTAGGGACCTAGCCGACCTGACCCTTCCTCTCAGCATGTTACTACCTACCTACATACATATACCTACAATATACGTACCAGACGCCATACGTCGACCAACTTAATTCCCAAAACTTGTCTATATATCTCTGTCACTCACTCTGCGATCTCATGCGATGATATTTGTCTATTTACCCGGCCGAACGGACAACGCGCAGTTCATCTACCATGCTACCTTACATTAATTACCGTATGGATTGCCTCGAGAAGAGTCATAACATTCTCAAGTCTTCACTAACACATCCCACTCTACAGCCTTTGAGCTACTGTCAGGAGCTACGGGGGCCTCTCCCGATGAGCGTAAGCAACCGAATCCTGTCTTGCTCTAGTTGCTGCTCATAGAAATAGACGGGCTAACACTCTCCCTGCATACATACAGTCAAGTTGTTATTCTCCTTTCTGCTCTCCTATCCCCTTGCTGGTCTATTGAAGCGGATACCGGACGCCAAACCCCAAAATAAGAACCTTTTCATCATTGGGTATGCCACCCGGAATTAAGGAATTGGAACTCCTGAGCGGACTGGCTGACTGTTCCCAGCGTCGGAATCTTCTACCTTGTCGGTCTCTTCTCACTATGGAGCGGTCTCCGCACTCTCTTCATATCCTCCGCTGTCACGTACGGCCTCGCCCACTTCCTCCGAACCTCTCCCTATATGCCGTGGCTCGCATTCGTCTTCCTCATGGGCCACATGGCCGTGAGTCAGCTTTCGCGACAGTTTGCGAATAATCCCTCGGCTGTCGATATCACCGGTGCTCAAATGGTCCTCGTCATGAAACTGTCAGCTTTCGCCTGGAATGTTGCTGACGGCACCCTCCCCGAAGACCAACTCAGTGATTTCCAGAGGGACAGAAGAATCCTCCAACTGCCGGCACTCCTCGACTATGCCGCATATGTCCTCTTTTTCCCGTCCTTGATGGTAGGGCCGGCCTTCGACTATAACGAATATCGCGGATGGATCGACACGACCATGTTCGACGTCCCGGCGTCCGTAGACCCGACGAAGAAGCCCCCAACTAGGAAGAAGCGGAAGATACCGCGCAGTGCTACACCCGCTATGTGGAAGATGGTCAGCGGCCTCGTATATATTGGCCTGTTCTTGAAGCTCGGTTCCTGGTACGGTCCCGAGGCGTTCTTCTCCGACAGGTACCTGAACTACGGCTTCCTCCGTCGAGTCTTCACTCTACACATGGTTGGCTTTACTACTCGGTTTAAGTACTATGGTGTTTGGTCTCTGTCGGAGGGCGCTTGTATCCTGGCAGGATTGGGTTATAATGGCGTGGACCCTGTGACCGGCAAGGTCTCGTGGAATCGCCTACAGAATATAAATCCCTGGGGTGTTGAGGCAGCCCAGAACAGTCGAGCCTACCTCGAGAACTGGAATATGAACACCAACAAGTGGCTACGCTATTACATCTACCTCCGCGTCACGCCTAGGAACAAGAGACCTGGTTTCCGTGCGAGTTTGGCTACCTTCGTTACCAGCGCCTTCTGGCACGGCTTTTACCCAGGGTACTATCTGGCCTTCGTGCTCGGAAGCTTCGTCCAAACGGTTGCCAAGAGTACGTTCCCACCGTCCCGCGCCGTACGTATACGAATCCCCACGAGCTAACACAGGGCCATAGAGCTGCGACGGAACATCCGCCCTTTCTTCCTCGATCCTGTCTCTCAGCAGCCGCTGCCGACTAAGAAGTATTATGACCTTGTCTCTTGGCTGACGACGCAAGTGACCTTCTCTTTTGTTGTTGCCCCGTTCATTCTCTTGCGCCTAGACAAGTCCTTGGCGGTATGGGCCAGCGTCTATTTCTACGCCGTCATCGGCACAGGAGCCAGCATGGCCTTCTTCGCCTCGCCTGCTAAAGTGTATCTGCGGAAGAAGCTTGAGAAGCGTACCAGGGCTGCTGGTGTAAGACTGGTGAGGAGCGCCAGTACGGAGAGCCTCGGGGATGGCAAGCGGTTGGAGCCGGTCCTTGGTATCGGTGATCCTGTCAAGGATATTGATGAGGCTATCCAGGAAATCAAGGAAGAGCTCGAGAAGCAACAGGCTAAGAGAAGTCGCAACGCCAAGGGAGGGGCTGGAGAACAGGTCGAAGAGGTTAAGAAGGAGCTGTAGAGTTTTAGGTTCCATGCATATATCCCTAAGTGTTTGGATCTGAGACTTCTAGATTGGTGCCGAGAGCAGAGACTCCCTCCGCACGCCCATCCTCCCTTTTCCGGTTTCTTCATAAGGACGTGGCTATGGTGACTCGACATTGACGGCTAGACGGAGGTGAAATCCGTAGACTAATGTGTTGATAAGGTAGTCATAGGTCAGGGCCACCACGACACTTAACTATTAGCAGGTGGATATATGGATTAGTGGAACGTATTTTCAGCAATTGTCCGACCAGACTTTTAAATCGGCTTCCGTCCAGTCATAAAATGGTAGAAAGAAGGGGTGACTGAAGACCGCAAGCCGCCTGCAGTATATTGGTTCGTAGCACATGATAGCATGTCAGACACAGGCGTTCTAGTAATGTCATCCGTCGCCTTTCTACTACTTCGCCCTTGTCTCTTCTGTGACCGACGTGCTTCTACACTCAGTCAATGACGCTCCGCCCTCATGAGCCAGCAAGCATCTCCGAAGAACAATGATATCCATGCAATGCCTTTACCTCGGCCCAGACCTCCCGAACACGAACCGTAGGTGTATTGGAACCTGCGGTTTCATATGTACGTCTTGATTCTTCTCGTATCCAAATCTGCCCGATTCCTTCCTGTATATCATACAACCATGTCACAGTATATTCCATTACATAGACATTAGATGAAGAGAGATGATGTAGATCGTGAAGGTCCCAGGTAGAAAAATAAACAGATAAATAAGTTGTGAGAAACAGATGGTGAACGCCAGTTACACGAGAATGGTATAGTGTTCGCTGAGTAAAAATCATGTCGTGCCGTTGCGTAAATGCGTAGAAGATTCGTTAGAAGTGGCGAAAGACATTGGATGCCAGATGATTCCTCCCAAATAGAAAGCAGGTCTATTCGTTCCAAGGAAGCCGTGTGGCTCGTAAAGTCGTCAGGAATTTGTGAGAAAAGAAAAGGAGGTGTAGGACGGCTCGGCATCAGTCCATAATTGCGCCGAGGGCATGGTCCGCGGGAGCAGCTACAGTTGGGCCAAATATACCAGATAATGATTGTATATGCATATCGGTAGGATGTATCCCAATTATTCGGGCCGTTTCCGTCGTCACGGCTGACCCCATTTCTGTCGAGTGCCTACCACGGCCAAAGTAGCAATTGTGCCGAGTATCAATAGTCCGATGATAGACATTATCCGGTTGAGGTTTCTCCACCATCTTGAGTTGTGGTACAGTGCGTCGTCTATGGGCGCGATTCGTCGATCGAACGATTCAACTCCTTGCTCCCCGGCAATGCCTAATCCTGTGGCGCTATCATCTGGTTTCGATGTCTCCATAACAGGTTTCGGGGGCAACGGGAGGAACGACGCGACCATCCAGGCTTGAGTCGAGTTAGCAAAGTCTGCGATGCTCACCATGCTCATCGCAACGATCGCGGAATAGCCTTACCAAGAGGAATGCCGAACCCCGCGACGAACAAGAGTACCTGGACGTCGCTACGTCCCAAAAACCCCCCCTCGGCCGCCCAATTGACCGACGGCGGCTGCCACAAGCTATATCGAATCGCTCTACGGTCGAAGCGCAGATGAGGCGACCAGATACTTGAAGTCTTTCTCTTGGCGCCAAGCCGCATTTCGGCCACCCCTCCGAAAGCAACATCTGCCGAAGCCGGGGGATCCGCATGGGCTGGAAGTTCCCTAGGTCGGCGGCGGGGGTTGAAGACACTCTGTGGGAGATGGTCGTCGGAGGGTGAGCCGCTTCTAAATGAACTTCCCGGCCGGCTTGCCGTGGCCTCCGAGAAGGATTGGACTGACGGAGCTGTTGCTAGCCACCGCCTCTCACCGCTGCCGTAGTATAGCCTGTCTAGCATATTAGCCTCGCAAACTCGACAGCATTTTTGGAAGCCAGTAAACGGACCTCGCCCACGTAGGAATAGACCCCGCGGTGAAACTTCCGGCGCGAGAGCTGGCCGACGAGTGCAGTTCCCGATCGGAACCCCGGCGTGAGAGATAGGCCCCAACACGAGACCACGACGGCTTATGTTGAAGCTGGTGGTGCTGGAGATCCGCGAGTCCGTCACCGTGCTCGTCGAGGTCCCGCACGGTACGAGTAGGTGGACTAGGGAGGGCACCTCTCATATACGCCGGGCTGGGTCTCTCTAGAGGACCAGAACGCGGCCGTGGCGATCCTAGCGCTTCCTCCTGAGTTGCCAAAGACGATGAGATGCTAAGCAACTGCCTGCTGTGTCTACTGCCGAGCGCACTGCTTCCACGATCCGATCTAGAGATGGCTGATGCGAGACGACTATCCCTATCGCTGCCTTCGTACTCGGACATCACGGTCGAGAGCTGCGAGCTCCATTGATGTGGATGTGGTTCCATGCGAGTCTGGTGCGATCCGACGTTTGGTTGCCCAACCCATGAAGGTTGCTGGAATGACGAAGCAGACGGCGTGTGGTGGAGGCGTACTAAATTTGGAGTCGATGAGAGGAATAGCGAGGCAGTGTCCTGGCTTATGATGCTGGATATAGAGGAAAGGGAATTTGCACGGCTACGAAGAGACTCCCTGGAAAATTTCTTATAATAACCGAACTTCTCCGGAGGTGGTTTCTTCTGGGGATTAAGCGGCGGTATTACCAAACTCTCTTGAGAATACCTCTCCCGTATCTGTTCAGAAAGGCTGTCGTTAGAATACTGCGGACGCGGCCTTCGGGGTAAAGTGGCCAACGAAGATGGAGTGTCCGCGTGGACTACCACATTCTTGCTCCCTGGTGTATCAAGGAACTCGGCTGCGGGAGAAGAGATGAGATGATGGGCAGGAGAGGACTCTGCGATGACCCTGTAATTTGAATTGCTCGACGATGGCAGCGAAGCCTCGAGGCTCACGGAATCTGGGAGTGCTGGGGAACTGCGGCCGACCACTTTGTAGTTCACTGTTTCTTCGATTGTTGTATTCGTCGAGTTTGACTGATGAGAGTGGAACGATGGCTTTGCTGCAAGTCCGGAAGCTTTTGCGGATGTAGCAAAGGTTTCGGGTAACGGTGGCAACGAGGAAGAACTCGCGCCTACATTTTCCGTCGCCTTCTCTTTTCCTTTCCGCTTCTTGGAATCGGGAGTCTTGGGGATCTGACGCAGGCCGCCAACCATGCGGTAATTCCAGGTGGGGAAGGTAGTTGCCCCTTCGGGTTCCGCCGCGAGTGACGGAGGACTGGGGTTGCAAGGCGAGACACTACGCTCGGGCACTGAGCTCGGCGGAGAGCTGGGAAGATCTGCACTAGGTGCGCCAAACGAAATGCGCTCCCGCGAAGTAGCCGTGGATATGTTCGAAAGAGGAGGAGGCGTCAAGCTCGGTTCTGTTCTGTCAGACCCTCGACCGGGCTTAAGACCCAGGGAGAAAGTCCCGTCTGGGTTAACATTAATGATCGTATTCCGTCTAGACGGAGGTCGTCGCAGTGTTGGCGAGGCTGTCCGATCCACATTCCAAGACGGTTGAGCAGGCGCACTCAGGCGCCTGCTATTTGGGAAATACGGTGCCTTGTTAAGTACAGGGGTTGGCGGGGTGGGAGACTCGGTTCGAGACTCAGAGCCGGACAAGCCTGGTGCCAACTTCGATCCTGAAACACGATTCGCCTTGATCCATGCTATTGGAGCCGGGGATGGGGACGGCGATGGCGATGACACTTCGAATCCTGGGTCAAAGGCATAGTTTTCTTCCGCAGGAGGGGTTCTGTTTCGTGCCCAATTCACACCGGCTGATTCGCCTGCCGTCTGATGATCGTCATCGGAGCCGGCTTCAGCTTCTGGCCCCTGGGAACCGCCCGCTTCAGCCTCCGGTCTTGGTGGGGAATAGGGAACAAGGCGGATATTCTGCCTGTTCTGCTCCGAATTTGATCTCTCGTGCAACGGGGTCCTCTGTGACTTCGGGGACGAAGTGGATGTCGAGGAGGACATTCTACTTCCTGGGCCCGGCCCGAAAGTACGCAGCTAATTTCCACAAGCCGAAATTCGAAGCCAAAGACTATATTGACGTTCCGGCAGCGCCCATATCGATTTGTTGGAACAGTCTGAATACCCCGGAGGATTCCGGGCATCTATTACTAAACTTCACAGGCCTGTCGGGGTTGCGCTGATTATACCGTGTGCTTTGCGAAGAAGCCGGTTTTGAATATAAGAAGTAGAGTGTATGATACAGTGCTAGAATAGCGATGCGACGAAGCTGAGGTAAAGAGGGGAACCAAAGTGTTCAGGTATTAGAGCGCTCAAGGCTATACTGAGGTAAATGAGCGACGGTTGAGGGAGCGTAATTAGTTTGGCATGATAAATTATAAGTCTACAAGAGTCTCGCAGAACATATAGAAACGGCCAGGACGATAAAGAATGAATGCGACAAGCGTGGTGTGAAAGCGAATGAAGATTTGTCCCGTACTGACGGCCGCAAGAACCACCCGCGCTTATACCAAAGGGAAAAAAAGAGAAAATAAGACGTCGGGCAAAGAGGCGCGAGAGCTTATGGTCTCTTGAATTGAGCGATTGGCTAATTACGAGCTAGAGCGGCTACACCGTAGATACGGTTGTCAATGGCCAGCTTAGAGGCTACCGGTACCTAATAGCCACTACTACATACTTAGTTAGTAGGCAACCCGAAAATGGAGGTGTAAGGGGTTGTGTTTCGTAGACTTGGAAGTGAAGACCAGCCGATTTGCTAAGAGCTCCGGTTGACAAGGATCAGTGACATCTGTACATATTGAGGAGGGGAGCCCGCCGAAGCATTGCCATGTATTTCGTATACAAAGAACCAACATAGTAGAAGAGGCTTAATCCGTAGCGCGTTTGGATGGATGCAGGTGAAATGAGGTTAAGAAACCTCGAAGCTTTTGTGGAGATATATGTGGGGTTAGTCTACAGCCTTGAAAGCCCCCAGCGCGGATCTGATCTGAAGAAAGACTGGCTGGGCTGAAGTCCGAATGGGGGTTTTCAAAGGAGCCAAGCATCAGGAGAAAGTCTCGAGCCTGCCGGAAGCCAGTGGTTATTTGGATCGCTTCCGTCATCTCGAGATGCGCCACATGCCGCTTTGACGACACTTTATTATAGGTGAGTAACTCGGCTGCATGACATAACCTCTTTCTATACCATGGTGAGCGCCGTTGTAGCTCCTATAGTTATGCTGGTATCTGTACGTATGTAGGTCGAAACCGGCGGTGAGGACCGATATCCTTATCTTAATGGTTGTACTCCACGTACCGTTCAGGGGGAGAAATGCGCGCTACCTAATCTTTTTGAGCAATGAGGGAAGGGAACATTCGGATAACATAATACACAGCTTAAACCACGCGTATAATTTCGCGTCGATTATTCCTGAGGCTGTTGTTGCATATGGACATGAACCCTTCACTCGGACAACGCACGGATGTGCACGATATTACCTACAGCAAGACCTGAATCCAACAATACCTATATGGGGATTCATTGATAGAACACCGAATGCCCAAAGCTGAGACAGCCTCCGTCTTGACACGCATACAGCGGCATGCGTGCAGTGAAACCGCGCTTATTTATGGACATACGTATCAGGTGCGTATGCGAAGTACTGTGTAGGCGCTTGTGCCAGCGCGCTTCTATCCCGCAACTACAACCATGTGGGTTTGGGCCCTTCATATATGATGTTGTAGTCATAGTACTGTAGTAGACAAACAACGCCGTTTCTAAACTTGCATTCCAGCATAAGTAGCAACGCGTACGTAGGAAGTCAACCATCAACGGCTGCTCACGACATCGCAGTCCTGTATACCAGCAGGAACAAGATAGTGACAGAGGAAACGCAATCCAAGTAATTACACAAGAGATGTATAACTACCTTAGGTAAGATGAAGCAGCTCATTCCCACCGTCAGGCATCCCCGGCGGCTCTTGGGCTCTGGGGCTTTAAGGTAAGCTCCAGGGTTCTCCACATGTTCATCTCCAATCTTGTCCCGACATCCTGCAAAAGACCGCCAGTGTCCTCGCCGCTGCACCTCCTCGCGGCTCGGATCGATCCCCTTTTGGAACTGTGCCTCAGCCATTGAGAGATACCACTTATCTCAACCTTGATTCAGTTTATGATAGTACTTACTCTCCGCCGCATGTATTTGCATGTATGTACGTACGGTGGAAGGCTGCTGTTCGAATCAATTTGCCGTATAGGGTAACTAGGGATCTATAAACCACGGCACAATGCCTTCCATCACGGGTTTTCTACATCGCTACTTTGGACAGGAAGAACGTAAGTGGAACCAACCTTCTACCTGACGCCGTCCGTACCCGTCTCCCGGGCAGCAGCTGGACTACGTGACGGAGACTGAATCATGCTGACACAAGACAGCGAAATTACCACCGCCGATCAGTACAGGAACGGCTTCGGCGCTTCTTGTGAGACCACCAAACCGCCGTTCCGTCCGTGGCCGCATCTGCAGGCCTGACTTCAGAAACTGTCCCGGGAAATGCTAACCGGCGCCTTGATAGGTCATATACATGTGCCTCTATGTGTTGCCCTTGTACCTGTCCTCCACGACGCGGCCGTCGCGGACACTGTCCCGGGACGCGCCGTCGGTGATCCGTGCTCGCATCGCGTCCGTATCAATGACCTGCATCGCATGCTCCACCATCACCTTTGTCGTCGTAACCTACCATGGCCGCGCCACCTATGGCGAGGCATTACACTCGATGGGGTGGTGGCCCGTCGGTTTGTGGGAGACCAGCAAGTCACTCTTGCTGACTGCCACGCTCTTTAGTGGCCCTTTGTACGAGTCCTTGATAGTCCGCGGGGCGTGGAGGGACTGGTCAACTCTGCAGCCGATGTATGACCTATTCAACGAATGGACCATTTGGCGAAACATCATTGCCGTAAGTTCTTGTCGCCCATCTCTTCCCCTTCCCTCAGCCCATTCCACATCTTCGCGTATACATCGTCCTTGCGATACTGAACTACTGCCAGGGCCCCTTTACCGAAGAGGTCCTATTTCGGTCAGCATCTGTGCCTCTGATGCTAGCGGCGCAGACTTCAGTAACAGAGACGATCTTTCTTTCGCCTGTCATATTTGGGCTTGCGCACTTCCACCATTTCTACGAATTCCGAGTCACACACCCTCAGGTGCCAGTGATGTTCGGCCTATTGCGGTCTCTGCTACAGTTCGGCTACACGTCTTCATTCGGGGCCTACGCAACCTTTGTGTTGCTACGAACGGGCAGCCTATTGGCTATTTTCGTCATCCATGCTTTCTGCAACTGTATGGGCTTTCCGCGATTCTGGGGGCGGGTGGAACCAGAGCCGAAAGAAGATATCTCGAAGGGGGACATTGACCAAACGGTGAAGAGGTCGTCGACTCTATGGACGGCGGTGTATTACGTTTTACTTTTCGCCGGCGCGATCCTATGGTGGATAAACTTAGGGGTCCTGACGGAGAGCAGCAATGCTTTAGTATCCATGGATATCTAGCAGCAGCATACTTGTCGAACACGTAAATGATCTGCCCACTGCTCAACGAGGTTGCACCCTGGGCGGTCTGATGTACGTCGGCTACAAATCGGCCGGCTATTATATCCAGAGCATTACGGGTCTGGGTACTTCCAGGTTTATATCCACAAGATCTCCCCTCGGATACGTCGTAATGCGCCCTTTTAATTATGTCCGACTTTTTCAGAAAAGGCTTGGCCCCAGGTATTAGCTCCTGCGAGTTGTCTTCTTACGCTCAACGGACTGCGACCGGCGGGCAGCCTATACCACGTAGCGGCAGCGGTAATGCGTGGATAGCATTACCCACAGCTCCATGGCAGGCCAGGCGACCGGATTAGCGACATCCTACTTAACACGCCATAGCGAAGAGGAAGAGGCAATGACGTTAAGTTTCTTGCGAATCCGACCCAATATCTGGTAAACTACCAGGCATCAATTCGAGTTCTTCCCCTTCAGAATCTCTCCCCCTACTCCGCCTATAGCGGAGACTCTCGGAACTCCTTCCGCGCCCTGCCCCTGTTTCTGCTTGGACATCTCTTCGTGATTCTTCTCTAAGATCCTTTGTGACATCGCGTCCCTTACCTTTCCCAATGCTTGCCCCCGAAGTCCCATCCAAATTATCGTCTCCGCCCCGTGTGTTCTTCTTCCTCGGCCAGAGACTCGGAAGAGCGATCTCTTGGAAGCGCGGCTCGACAGCTCGCTCATCAAACCACCGGTGGAGACGGGCTTCGACCAATTGCGCTATCTTCGGAACGTCTTGAAGCCGGGATCGGCTCCCGACTAGGCTACGAATAGAAAAGTCGAGACGATAGTCGTCGAGGAAACTGAAGGTCATCATGGTAGGGGTGGATTGAGAGGGATTCGAGGGGATGAAGGAGATGCTGAGGGTGCCGCTGAAGCGTACTATGCTCACCGCAAGGGCAACTGGCAAGACGGCGGTTAGGCGTTTCGGATAGTTGAGTAATAACTTGGTCTCGACAGCCAGAGTGATCATGTCACTCAGGTCGACGTCCATGCGTGCTTGTAATCGTGTCCCCTCCCGCATCGGTCGTGAACTACTGGGGCCGAAGCGCCTCTCGCCTCCCGGGACGGCGTCGAGACCGAGCCCATCCTCGTCTACGGGAATCACGCGACAGTTGCTAAAGATAGGAAAGTCCTCCCCCAGTGTGAGCTCAGTGACCTTGATCTCATCGAGGAAGTCGGGCCGATTGTCCCCATTGAGGGCCTTTGTAAGGGAGGAGAGGATGGCATCGTCATATTGGGCATCGCTGCGGAATTGGGCAATAGTCTGGGCGATCAGGACATTAAACCAGTCGAGAGACTCAGGTTGGTGGCTGTCGACATTGTAGTACGTCTTGTTTAGAATAGAGTCAATGGTGAGGGACGGAGGGTTCCGCAATACCCCGGACTTCTTGTTCAACGTTTGCTGGGGGTTCTGTCTCGAGTTTGGGTCGGGCGAGCGGAGGGTGAGGATGGATTTCCTGTGGGCGAGAGTACGGGCGCGCCGTTCAGTAGCTCGAACCGAAGCATTGATTTCAGGAGACGGGGGGTCTCCAAATATGAAGAACTTTATGAATGCGGCTATTAGAAGTACAACGGAGAGCTGGCCAACGATGAAGCCTTGGGTAAAGGACAAACTAAGTCGGAAAAGTAAGCAAGGTCAGCTCGCTCCCAGGTGACCGAGATATGTGTAGGCAGACGTGAAGGATGGACAGACAGATGATGGATGGATGGATGGATCCTCACGTTGGCTCAGGTTTCGTCGAGCACATATCCGATGCGGCCATTTTGCTCGCAGGATGGTGTCGTAGCACGAAAAGCAGGCATAGATCGCGATGGCGATGGCGCCTTAGTCAAGGTCGGGCTTGAAGAGCTCAATTCCATAAGGTATGCATGTGTTTCATGGGAGCTTTAAAGCTGGGACGAAGCCTACTTGACACTAAGTAGGGTACATTCTGCATGTATATCTTACACGTGCGTACAGGTAAAGCTACTAGGTACATATGCAGTTGTAAAAAGGCATACATAGCAGGTACTTTAGTAGTCGTTCACTTAAATGGACCCAAAAAACGGTTTGACATCGTTGGCCCTCGATCACCACTGTAGGAAACTGATCCTGTATTGATTGATATTGATTGATCTTATCAGCTCACTTCAAATTCCAATAAATGTAGGTTGTACCCTCCCTCTGACGTACTAAGGTTTTCCGATCGCGCACTCCTTGGGAGTAACGTTTCTGTATGAATTATTCATTTTGGTATTATTTGCCTCAGTAACTCAGGCCTCCCTGGCTCGTTTCTAAATGTACAAATCGGGTCCACTTAGTTTCCGAACACCTTAAAATCTTACGAAAAATATTTGTAAAAACACAACGCCTTAATAAAAATCAATATAAAAATAAAGAGATATATATTAAATTAATTAATTTAAATAAAACGTTAAAATATGTATTTTTTTTAACTTTTAGATTTAAAAATATATTTAAACATTTGAAAGATTTATATATAAAAAGAAATATAAGTAATATTAATTACTTTTAACGGATATTAAAAAAGCAAAACCGGTACTTTAAAAAGCGTCCAAATTTATATAAGATACCTAAATTTCGTTTTAATTAATAATAATTTAATATTTATTTATTTATTTAAAAACTAAATATAAAAAGTAATATATTATAAAAAAATTATAACTTATTATAACTTTTTACAAATCTTTTAAAAATTATTAAATAACTTTATATAGTTATAAAGTATATATTAATAAAGTTTTATAATTATAACCTTTAAAATATAAAAGTTTAATATTTTATTATATAGTTTTAAAATATTAATTTTTAATACGTATTATAATGTAGAAAAAAGAATAACGTATTAAATAAGCGAGCTGCGCGGTTTTTAGCACCTCGCAATAATAAATTCAAATAACTTAACTATAACATACTAAATTAATTTAAACTAATTAAATACCTTTTTGTTAATTAAATCTACAGCTTTTTTTTAAATGTACGCATTATATTAAAGCTTATTACGGACGCCATATTACTATTTCTTTCTTCCAACCCGTGTACGACCAATTACTTTCCGACGCCTTTAAACCAATATTACTCCTATTCAGTAAATACTAAAGCCGACCGATTAAGAAACTATTATTAACCGAATTCTTAACCTATATACGCAAACATTTCCTATCCGGCTTTAATACGTTAAAAATATACGTCGAAAAAAGTTTTATAAGACGTATTAAAAGGCGCGTTACAGGACGCGTCGCGGAGCCCGTTAGTATGTGGCAGGGAGGAAGGAATGGCAACATAACGTCCGCAACAAGCCTTGATATAAGACGTATACTTGAAAAAGCTATAGATCTAGTTAGAAAAGAAGTATTTAATTGGTTTAAGTTGATTTAATGTGTTATAGTTGAGTTATTTGAGTTTGTTGTTGCGGGGTGCTAAGGACCGCGCAGCTCGCTTGTTCGCGCAGCTCGCTTATTTGCGACGTTATTTATAAATTTATGTTGCTTTTTTATTATATAATTAAATAAAAGTTTTAAACTTTAATTTTTATATTTATATAAATAATAATAATATATTTAATTTATATTAATATTATATACATATTTAATTAAAGAATTTAAAATTTATTAACTATTAAATTTTTATAAAATCTTCGTTTTCGGTTTAATTAAATATATAATTACTTCTACTATTTTTTATAGCTTTATATAACTTGTAGATGTTATGTTTTAGATTGTTAAATATCTTAACGTAATTAAATTTGCTGTTCGGAATTTAAGTGAACTCGATTTGTACTGCTATATTATGCTAAAAATTAACCAATTAATTTCCATATTTCCGTAACGAGCCAGCGAGGCCTAAGACAAAGTTATAGAAAACGGGGTTCGAGCGTTACCTTTTTAATAAAATCATTGTTTTTTAAATCTAATATATTAATCTATTCGAATATATATAACGTGCTATATAAGCGAACGGCTTATATAAACGAATGGCTTATTTTTTTTAAAAATATTTTAATAATATAACTTTATTTCTTTATTTTTTAATATTAATAATATAAAACGGCTTATAAAAACAGTAGAATTAAATTTAATTGTTTAAATCAAAAAGTAAAATTCGAAACTTAATCGTATAAAATGATTTAAATAACTTTATAACCACGATATTATAATAAGTACGCCTAAATTAATATTATTTTTAATTCGTAACAATTAAAGCTAATTTAAAAAAAATCGTATTATTAACCGACTTCTTAATTTAAATATATAAAGGTTTTTTAGGCGGTTTTAATATATTAAAAATATAGTTGACATATTACTTACTTAACGCGTTACAAAACATATTAAGTAAATTAAGCGTCGAACGTTTTTAAACAGTAAAAAAAAAAATTAAATATATTTCATAAAACTTTATATTTATTCGACTTATAATTACGAAATATAATATCGTAAAGAATATTTATAATTTCGATAAAATGGAACTTTTAATAAAGTTTTTTATAACAATAAATATAATAATTATTAATATCGAAAAATGAAATAAATTTTAAATAAACGTAACAAAGAAATAAGAAATAATTTATAATTTATTAATTTATTAATTTTAAAAATAAAGTAATATTATTATTTATTATTATAAGGCAAAAAACAATTTAAGTTTAAATATCGTATAAATTTATTGTTTATAATTAATAGAAAAATTATATTAAATATTAATAATTAAACGATAAATAAGTAAAATTTTAAATAAATTCGATATTTTAAATAATGTATTCGGACGCGTATTAAAAATTCGATACCTTTTTTATTTTAATAATTATAAAAGTTATTATTTAATAAAATTAGAAATATATTACGTTAATTATAATATAAACACGTTTTATATATTCGTATATTTTTCAGTTCTACTTTAATTTTAATATATATATTGTGACGGCAGCTACTAGAATCAAACCGTGAGGTTGGCAACCGTTATATAGGGCTGACAGCTGCCACATAAACTAGCCACTTATCACATAAAAAGTGGAGATATTTATAGATTTTTACGTACTTTACGACTTTGCCTTTTTTTCCTTTTTTTTTAGCTTAAAATCCTTGTTTATAACATTAATAAACTAGTTACTATATTATATTAATACTGGTCGTAATATTATTTTAAGCTGCTTTCTTTTCTTGCTGGTCTAATAATTAATAAATAAGGTACTATATCTTTTTTACGTCGATACGTAACGACGAAAAATAACGCGTCTTAAACCAAACTCAAAACCAGACCTAAAACCAACCAATATTAAGATTAAATATCTATTAAAAAAGATTACTTATTAACTAATCGACGTTTAAAGCGATTTAAATTAATTAAAGATAAAATCGAAAGTATAAAAAACGAAGTATTTTCTTAAGACCCAAACTAAAATATAAAAAATAACGAATACCCTAAAAAAACGGTAAAAAACGACGTACTAAAAAACGAAACCGAATCTTTGAAGATAAAAAGTTTACTAAATTAAGATTATAGCTATTGAGAAATCGATTCCGATAAAAAGCTGATTAACGAAATAACTAACAATAATTAAAACGTTTAAAGAAAATTTTAAAAATTCCGTAACGAAATTGTTCGCCTTTAAGCTAAGTAAAGTTATTATTCCTTGATTTTTTCCGATAACGTTAACCGTCCTGGCCGAGAAAATATAATTAATAACGCTTTCGGTAATATTAATACGTTTTGTTTTATCGGTATAATAATATAATCCGTTTTCCGCAAGTTTGCGGAAAATAATAACGCAAATTGTAATTATAACCGAAAAAAAAAGCTGACGTTAATAACTTAATTAAGTTTAACGGTAATAAAATTAAATTTAACGCCTAGGTTTATAAAGTTGTAAATAGATTCGAAATAAATCAATCGATTTTTCGGAAAAAAAAATTTATAATTTACTTAATAAAAAATTTTTTAAATTAAATAAGTAATTAAAATTTATTACCGATCGATTATATAACTTTTTTTTATGTAATCGAAATAATCCAGGTATTAAAATTATTATATTATAACCCGAATTAAATTTCCGTTATTAAAAAAACTTTCCGTATTTTCGTTTTTAAATACGGCAAAAATTAAAATATTTATAATTTTATTTTAAAATTTAATACTTTCGTTTAAAAGGTTAAAATCGCCGAAAATCAATAAAAGCAAGTTTTATAAAAATATATTCCTTTAAACTTTAATTTACGCCTTTTTAAAAATAACCGTAATTTTAATATTATTTATAAAAAGTTTTATAACCGTATTATTATAACTGTTTATAATAACCAGCTCGCTTATAAAAAACGTTAATAAAAACGTAAATTTTAATTATATAACTTTAATAATAATAAACCGAAAAATAAAAATAAAAAACTTTATTTAAATAATAATTCCGGCAAATCGAAAATTTCGGATAATACCGGTAAACTTTTATCGGAAACCGAAAAAAATATTTGTTAAAAAATTGGTACGTATTTTAATTATAACAGGATGGGATATAAGGCTAACGATTATCCTAATAAAAAAAAGGTTACCGTAATAAAGATAATGAAAAATTCGTTTAGTTTCGACGAATCGGAAAAAAAGTAAAATCGTTAAAAAATTCCTCGATAATTTTTTATATTAATAGTAACGGAAATAAATAATTTTAAAAATGTAAAATTTTTTTTAAAATTACGTAAATTTAAATAAATAAAATTAATTTACGTATTACCGCTTTTTATAATATCGAAATATAAATCCGATTTTTCGTTAAATTTTTTTTAAATAAGCGAAAAAACGATTATAGACTTATATTATCCGGTTAAAAAAATTACTTTAATTATAAAATTATCGGAAATAACCCGCCAGTGAAATGGGACGGGGAGAATCGGTCCTGATCAGTGCATAATCGAAGAGCGTGTTACGAGTAAGCCCAGGGTTTAAGAGATAATGAAGGCAACGTAAACTGTATTCTGGTATTGAGACCAATAAAACAAAACTATGAAAGATAAGTGGTGATGTTTTCGGGGTTGAGCCCGGCGAAAAGGACTGCTAGAAATATATAAGGGCTGCTAACTAACTAATTAATTAGGCCATGTATCCGATTTTGTACCTTATTTTATTTTAACCCTTTTTTTATAAAATAAAATTATCCTTAATTTATTTTAAGAAATAATTAAATAAAAACTTAACGTAATTAATTTTTAATTTTATAAAATATATATAAGATTTATTAATTAATTTAGTTACCGCTTACGCGGTTTATTTTCTAGCTTTTTTAGTTCAGGATTTCGTTTTTTGCGTTTAATCAAATTCTTGCGCTGCTTAGCTTTCTTTTTTTCTTTTTATGCCTTATTTTCCTTTTTTTTCTTAACGATCGAGGCCTTATATTTGGGTTAACTAGGCCAACCTTAAGGGAAATATGGTTCCGGTTGTTGTGTTACTGTTTTATAGGTATTTCTTATCTATCTATACGGTGTATTGTACCAACTTTTTATTATTACTTATGTTCGTTAATTATTTACGGCCGGTCGAGATTTGTATTTCGGCTTAAAGGTAAGCTTAAAAGGTTGTATCGGTAATGTGTATTTGGGACGGATAGATTGTAAGGAAGGTATTAGAGTTACGGTAGCTCGTAAAATCGACTTTTTAGGGTCATTTTTTTTTTTTTTTGATTAGGAAGAATTAAGCTTAATTATTAAATATTTTTAGGATTTAAAGCTTTACTAGTATTTAGCTTTTTATTATTATCGTTAAACGGGGACAAAATTTGCTAAGTTATAGTTTTACGGGTTTTAAGATATATTTTTATTTTAACGTAAGTTTAAGGTATTTTTTGATCGTTTTTTTTTATATTATTTAACATAACGCCTTTTTCGTATAATACAAACTTATTTTATCGTTTTAAGTTGTAAATAATAAAGTAAAACGCGTAGGTAATTTATAAACCGTAAGTTTAAAACATATTTTAGGACGGTATATTAACGATCGTTATACGTATAGGTAAGTTTCCGAATGCTAAATTTTTCCAAACCTTTTGATATTTTTGCAAAAGTAACTTGGTACGTTTTTCGGACGGGTAAATATTAAAAAGTACGATCGTTTTTTTAATCGGATATATAGTATACCAACTTAATAAATTTTTTTTTATTACCGATTAATATCTTAAGTTAAGTAACGGATTAAATATATTCAGGATTATAGGTCCGAATTATTTTTTCTGTTTTATTGGGGATAGTAACAATTTATTTTTTATTAATTATTTTTCCGGCTTCTGGAATAACGGCCATAATTCCGGATAAAGTATTTATAGCAATTATTTAAATAACTGCTGTAATATGTTATAATTGTAGGTACTTTTTATCTTATATAATTATTAAGGTTTATTATAATCCGGCCGATATTACGTTATTTTAAAATTTATCGAACTATAAAGGAAATAAAATAACCTTTTGTTATAAACGGGTATTACTTTTATTATATAAGGTAATAGGAATAAACTGATTAAAATATAATTCCGGGTTTGGTATTATAAAGGGATAAAAGGTACGGCTTTTATTATATATCTTGTATAATATACGGTTTATATTATCGATATTTTATATAGGTATATTTGTAAATTAATTAAGATTTCCAGAATATAATGTATTTAGTTTTTTAAATTTTTCGTTTTTATTTTATATAGTACGTTTTTTAAACGATAACATTATAATTGGTACTGGGTTAATTAAGATATGCAGGTACGATTAAAACGATATATAATAATTAAGGGTAATAATAATAATAAGTAAAGGTAATATATAATATGCAGGTATATATAAATATAAATATATTTATGTTTAAATATAAATATATAAAAATATAGGTAAGTTATAAATATTAAGTTATATAAATGCAGAAGTTTGTTAGGAAATAATACCGAATTATGTACATAATTAATTAGGTATATATAGGGTTAATATACTAAATTTTGTCGTAAAAAACGTATGCGCCAAAAAAATTCCTAATAATTTTATCCGATATTATATAAAAAAGGATATGGTCGTCGGTACGTTTCTTTAATTAATTATGCAGTTATTTCTATACTTACACTTTTTTTGCAACTTTTTTCCTACAAACCATACCAACTTCTTCTTCCCGATTATATTTATTTTTAAAACTTAATATATATTTAAACATATACATAATTATTTCCGTCGTTTTAATTAATTTATCATAAATTCCCGCAAATTATTAAACTTACGTAATATTTAAAGTTTTTGTAAAAATATAAACTTAGGTAAACTTATTAACCTTATAAAAAAGTCGTCCATTAAAAAGTACTCCGGACCAAGTAATAAATTATTAGATTTTGGTAACGTTAAACCCGTCGATCGTAAAATTAAACAAAACATACGTAAATTTAAGCATATTTTTGCTTAACGTCGTAAAATTTTAATTATATTAAATACGATTATATTTTTTAAACCTGCAACTTATTATACCGATAAAACCTTAATTATTAATCGGAATACTAAGCCTTTATATAACCCTAATAATATCCGCAAACTTTAAAATTTAATATATCGCCGGGTACTTATTTATAAATTAACTTCTTTTTTTTAATACAAATTTTATAATGCAACATTTAATCAAAATACCTTATTACCTAAAATACCGGTTATGGATAACCTATAATTCTTTAAACTTTAGCCCTTTTAATATATATTACCGTTAATCGAGGTAACAAAAAATCTAATACTTAACCTAATCCTAAATACTATTAAATAAATAACCGGTAGCCGCTAATTAATATCGGTTATACCTTTACCTTTTAAAATATCCTAATTTCGTAATATTATTTTAAGGTCTTTATTAACGGCATCGACAATTCCAACAGGTTCGCGTATTATTAATCGGCTTCTTAAATTATTTTTAAGCATTAATATATTACGCCTTTTTAACCTTTAAATCGGGCGTTAACGAAAATTAACTTAATTCTGGAATAACCAAAATATTATATACCATATAACGCTTAAATATATTAAGGTAAATACTTTTTATCTTTTGTAACATTTTTAACGAATTCTTACTAATTAATACAAAATGTTCGGGGTTATGTTTATTAGCTTAATCGGCGGTCCAGCTACCGGTCGATATATACGATAACGAATCGAAAGCGAAAACTTTTAAACAATTATAAATGCTTAATTTAATATAATTACCATGTTCCAAAACGAAGGTAAAAAGTTACCGTTTTATCCTGTATACGTCGAAATATTTCGGGCCGGGTTTACGGGTCCTTTTATATTTTTGCTTACTAAAAACTTTCGGTATGTTACTAACTTATTTATTTAAATTTTCGGGGTACTTAATATTATCCCGTACGAATTATATAAACGACAACATAAAACATTAAAGCAGCCCGATTAATATGGCATATACCTATTCTTTAAATATTGGTCGATTCCGGGATTCCATAAAAAATCCTATAACAACTATATCGGGTTTATCGAAGGTTACAATTGCACCTTCCGGGATAATCGGTTCGAAGATTTTAAAGCAAGTTATAAACGGTTACTATAGATCAGAAAAAATATTCGTAACGATACCTGTCCGATTATAAAAATATTCGATAAAAATTGGCTTCGGAATAAAGTTAAAAAGTATATCTCCTTAATACCGGGCAAATATAATCAAACGTACCGATTATAAGTAAGGTATAGTAGGTATCGTATAAGATAATAATGGGCAGGGCAATAATAAAGCGTAATAAGGCTTTTATATTTTAGTTTTTCGTAATTAATTGCGTTAATTTTTTCCGTTTTTTTAATTCGTTCGTTTCCGGTATATCATTATCGTTTATAACTACGTAACCTTCGAATCGACCATTAAATATCTACATTTTAATATTTGTTCTTATAAGTTTAAAAACTTTAAGTTACTAATTTTCTAATAATTTAACGTTAACAATATTAAAGGTATCCGATATCTTATCGTCGGATCGATCGGTAAACGGTTTCGTCCAGTTATTCTTTTATAAATTAATCGGCTTTTAATATCTTTTTTCGTCTTTTACAAATTATTTTAATTTATTAACAAAAAAAATTTTTTATAACTTCGTTTTATTAATTTTTTTTAAATAATAAATATTTAAACTAATAATATTATTAATTAAGTACGGGCCAGTTTAGTAATACTTAAGCTTTATATTTTTAAATATATTTATATATTAAGGTATATTGTATAATAATACCAAGTTATTTATTTTTAAAGGTTTATTTTTTATCTTATTCCTATTTTTTTAGTTTGCAAATTTAGCAGCCTTATAACGTTAATTAATAATAATTTTGGTAACCTTAATTATATCCTTAGTTTTCCTTTTTAAAAACCGAATCCTTTAAATAATTAAATCTTTTTTCGGGGTATTAAAATCCCATATTATAATTCTCTATATCGGCAGGATTATTTCGATCGGTAAAAACGTTTTTTATCCGTATAGCAGTTTATACGGGCTTAAGCCGTAACTTTTTATAATAATATTATCGGCAAAGACCATTTTAAATAAAAGCTTAACCCATCTTTTACCGGTACCATTCGTTATTTTTATTAAAACTTTAATAATCGGAACGTATTTTTTTTTAACCAGGCCTTATCGTTAAACGGCATACGTAGCTCCGACCTTTCGTTAAATCCCGAATATATTACAAGCTTTAATTATTTCGCCCTTATTTTTAAAGTTATTATTTATTTTAATCTTAATCGGAATACCGTATCGGTAAAAAATATATTTATCCAAAAACTTTTTAATCGTTACTAACGTAACAAAACGTAAAACTTTAACTTTTAAATAATCGAATAATTCGTACCTTATTTCGACCGTAATTTTGTAACCGTTATTATTAGATATAAATTAAACATCGATTACCTAAATAATAACTATATTAATAAGCTACGAAAAGTTATAACTTTCTTCGAACCGTCGATCAGCTACCTTTTAACATTTTATATACGCCCGTATTACTTTCCGAACATAACCAAATAATCCGCGTTAATAATAAAAAGCTGTTATATAACGATAGGTTAAATTTCGTCCTTTATAACCATAATCCTTATAACATTATTTAATTACCGTAAATCGTTTTCGTTTAATATCGATAACTTTACGGTTACCGTATTACTTATCCGCTTTACGCCATAAAATACCGTCTTAAACATAATATTTTAACGCTTTAGCTTTAAAAACGGCTTTTTTCTTTATTAAAGTTTTACGCAACCGATTAAAAAAATTTAATATCGTAAGGAACTTAACGTATTTTTGTAACTTTTTAAACTAGTTCTTAATAAAAGATTTTTATTTATCCGTTCCAATAAAAGTTAAGGTTATACCGGTTAAGATAAAATTAAGCCGAATAACGTTTAACTGGATATTAATAAAGTTATCGACTTTTTTTTTTATTAATCGTTTAATACGTTAAAAGCTTTAGGTAACTTTCGGAATAAACTATCGGCGGTTAAATTCTTTTTGCCAAAAATATACTTAATTTCGAAATTAAACATTTTTATTTAAGCGATTTAACGGGTAAGTACGGTTTTAGGCAAAAAGCTTAAGGAATTATTAATCTAAATTACTAATACCTTAATATCGGTTTCTAATATAAATCGGACTTCGTAAATATAGTTTCGGAATTTTTTTAAAATCTTAAAAATAACTTAATATTCCAGTTTACTAACGTCGTAATTTAATTTAACGCCTTTCTAAGTACCACTTTTAAAACGCGCGAAATGTTCGATATTATTAATTATTTAATTAAAAATACCTTTAAAACCATTTTTGCTCGTATTTATCCTTATAATAATTTTACCTGTAATAAAATTATAATTTAAAATAATTAAGGTCGGGGTAATAATAATCGCTTTTTTTATATCTTCCATAATACGGTTTTGATTAAATCTTTAGACGAAAAGTTAATTTTTCCGGAGTAAACGTATAAAGGGTTCGGTTTTGATAACGAAATATATAACAAAAATCCGGTAATAAATAATAATGCTTAAAAAAGCTTTAACCTTTAAAACGTTTTTGTATAGCAGGATTTCCAAAATCTTTTTTACCTTGGTTATATCCAGTCGCCGTTTATTCGTTTTGCAAAAAAATCCGATTATAATAATTATTTCCTAGTATTATTAAAACTTTTTTATATTAATCGATATATTAATAAGCTTGTAATTAATAAAGGTCTTATTTATATTAACGATATGCTCGTATATAAATCGCCGAATTTCTGGAAAAATCTTTTCGTTGTTATATTTTATCTTTAAGCCCTTAATACCGACGTCGTCGACAAATAACCGGGCAATATCGGGCATTAAATCGTTAAAAATCCTTTTTACCATGCGGCAAAAATAAGTTATAAAATTAATAAATTTTATAAATATACTGGTATATTTAAAAAGTTTTAAAAATATTGCAAAAATAATAAGATCTTTGCTAATAGGGGTTAATATAACCTAATCGTAACCGGAAAAGAAGTTTATTAAGGTAATTAACGAACATATAACAAAATCCGTAAAAAATTTGTCGCAATTTTTTAGCATAAAGGCGTTTTGTAAAATAATAGCATTTAATTTGGTAATAAAATTAATTAATTGCAGGCTACCGTCCTTCTTTTCGACGAGAAACCAGGTATTTTTGTACGCGGCGTAAAACTGTTCGAATATTTTTTGCTAGATACGTATTCGTAATACCTTAATTAACTTGTTTTTAAGGTTAATAAGCATTATTATACCTTTAATTTACCATATTTTATAAAGGACTATCCGGATCTTATAATTTAGTGCAATATTCGATTTAATTTTGCCATAATCTTACTAATCCCAGGCTAAAGCAACCTTTTTGCGAAAAAGTATCTTTTTAAATAAGGCCTTTTTAATACGGTTAAATTTGTTATTAAATTAATTAAGAATAACTTTAATTTTTTTCTTTATAAATCGGGTACTTTATAACATAGTAATAAACCTAGGAAATAAAGCAGCTAATAATATACCAGGTTTATTAGGTTTTTTTTTACTTTAATTAATAACTTCCTAGACTTTTTTAAGCTTTTTGGTTTTTTAATTTAGGTTTCCGGGTGGTACTGATCCGTTTGGTAACATATTATCGATTAAAACCACCTTTTTCCATTTCGGCTTGTACATTATATTAATTTATACGGTCCGATTATTATTAATTTTCTGTTATATTTTATCTTATAGTATTCTATATAAAATATATATAAGTTTTTTATCGTTAAATTGGTTTAGGATAATATCTCCGGGTTCCAGCTTATTACTTATAACCTTTTAAATTATCTTAAAATTTTGATTAATATATGTATTACTAATTAAAAAAACGTAAAGGCTTATAACGTATTCGTCCGTATTTTTGCTTATAAACCTGCTTTCGCTAATAAAGCGGCTTATTGTTTTACCGGCTACTTTTTTTTAGGTTTTTTATTAATACGGATACTGTACTTAACTTTTCCAGCAGGGATTAAAGGGATAATAATTTTTAACGGGCCAAATTTTAAAGTTTCTTTTATTACGTCCGGGTTTATATTTAACGTTATTTTCGATTTAGCCATAAAGTTAAGTCCTAATATTAATAGTTACGTAACGTAATAATTATTAACGATAAATAAAAAAATAATAATTAATCGGTTAATTAATTAAATAGGTATCTTAATAATACTTTCGAATAAAATTCTTTTTTAAAAATTAAAGTTTATAAATAATACGCGTATTTATTTTATAACTAATTTATATCGTTTAACGTATAACGTAACGATAACGTTAAATTTAGTTTCGGTATCGATAATTTTATTAATCAGATTTTCGCCGTTTTTATAGCTTACTTTAACTGCTAGTTTAAATAACGGAATAATATATTTAATTAGGTTATATTATTAAATTAACAAAATTTTAGCTTTTTTTTAACTTTTTGTTTTGTAATCGATATTTATAATAAAGATTTTAAGGGGTTTTTTTATTTTTAAAAGTTTTAATTCTTGTATTTTAGCTTCGGTTATTTAATCGTTTCCGTATTTTTACGATTAAATACCTTTAGAGTTTTAGTAGCTATAAAGTTCTTAAAAGTTTTTCCGAAATCTGGGTAAACTTTAATTAGTTCGAACTAAGTAATCTTAAATTTTTTTTTAAAGTTTTTTCGGATTTTTTTCTTTCAAAATTTAATTATATGCTTATCGATCAGGTTTTTATAAGTAAAGGTATTATCCGTTTAGGTAACATCGTTTATTTAAGGGGTATTAATATTTATCCGAAAAATATTGTTTATTTAAACGTTAATTTTTATATTATAAAATATAAGTTTTTTAAATATTAAGTTATTATCGTTAATTTCGTACTTAATTTTATTTTTTTTGTGCCTTTAAAGTTATTTTCCTTATTTTTGGATTGCTTAGCTATTATAACGTTAGTAAGTACCGTTAGTTAATCGGAATTATCGATTTTTAAAGTTCGGATTTTTTCCAGATAACGGGTACCTTTATTCTTAACGGAATTGTTTTAAAGTTAATTACGTAAAGGTATTTTTTTGTAAAACGGTTTTTTTTTATAATTAACGAAATGGATTATATTAATTTCGGTTACTTTGTTTTAATTAATATTAGAATTCTGTCGATTTAGTTATAAAATCGTAATATATTTTTAAAATTTAGTTTAATTAATAATATCCGGATCGGGATTAATTAATTAATTATTAACGCCCCGGAAAATGTCGTTTCGCCGATTAAAATATTATATTTTTTCCTTAAATTAGGCAGGAAAAGTTAATAAATTATAAATTTATTTTAAGATCTTTTTTCAAATTAAGATTTATTATTTAATCGTTTAACTTTTTAAGATTTAAGGGAATTAAATTATGCTTAAAATAACTTTATTTTTTAAAGCTTTAAGGAAAATGGTATAATTCTTATTAATAAATAAAATTAATCCGGTAATTTTTATATTAATAAATAAGCGGCATTTTTGTATATTATGTTCAGGTTTTTAGCAAAATTAATAAATACCTTAATTAAAATTATTAAAGCGTTTATTATAATTTTAATAACCGTTTCGGTAACCTCCTTAACTTTAATATTTATCTCGTTTACGGTAAGAACTTAATCGACTAAATTTATCCGGCTGGAGACTAATTATATTAATCGACGGGTCGGTATTAAAATAGCATATCCAAGGTACCTCCTATCCTGGCGGAACGTAATATTATAATATCCGGGTTATTTTTTAGTTCCTTATCTTTTTTTTGAAAGCTTTAAGGTTTTGGATTTATCGGGTTTAATTAATTTTTAAATCTTATAACGCGTTCGTAATTTCCGACATTTAATTAGTCCGGCTCGATAATAACTATTATGGACGGGGATTTTTTGGTCGTAATTATCTGGGCTAATAGGCCGAATAAAACCGATCTTTATTTTTTTTGTTCGATATCGAAACGGACGCCTTTATATTATCGCTTACGTCCTTTATGTTTAAAAAGTGCAGCCTTATTTATAACCTAACCTTTAATTAATATAAAAGTTTTGTTGTAAATTATCGCGTATAGGTTTTTAAGTTATATATTTAAGTTGTTAATAATTTTTTCGAAATAATCGGTTAATAATCCTTTTAATAAGTTTTTAATATATTTGTTTTTATTAATTAATTATTTTTTTTATTTAGCTTTTTTTAAAACGTTTTTTATTTTAACGGCATGTTTTAGGTAATAATTATAAATTTAATTAAGGTTACTCCGTTAAGCTTGCTTAGTTAAAATTTTTAATCGATTTTTAACAATCCGAATTTGCTTTAGGTTTTATAGCTTAAAAGTTTTTAAAATAATTTTAATTACGTCGTTTTATTTGGTTATTTTATTAATGGTTATTTTAACTCGGTTCTTTATGTTGTTACTGTCGGTTTAAAATAATAATTTGGCAAATATTTTAAATTCCGTAAATTTATATTTTTTATATAATTAAATAATCTCTTTAACTTAATCGGTAACTCCGGTTTTTAAAAAACGAAGGTTTAGGTAGGTTAACGGATTTGGAAAAACCATAATAAACGAAAGCTTATTTATAATAAAGGTAAGGAAACTGTATTCGGATTAATTGGTTTATCCGAAAGGTATAACGTCCGGTATAAATATTATAAATTTTATAAATAACTTTAAAAAATTCTGGATTAATATAATCTTTCGTTTTTTCGGTATTTCGATAATAATTTCAGGAATTATTTATATATTTAAATTCTTAACAGATTTTAAAGATCCGATTAAATTATTATTATTCCGGAATTTAACTTTATTAAGCTTATTATCGTAAAGGTTTTTTGTTAATCGGTATTAGGCGGTCGTATTTAAGGCAAGGTTTTAATTTTTCGTAAAATTAAGAAAGTTTAATGCTGAAAATAATCCATATTATAACTAAATCTAAATAATAATTTTAAAAAGTTTTAACAAACTTTTAAAAAACTTGTTAAAATTTATTTTAAATTAATTAATGCTATTAATTTTCGAATTATTTGGGTTATAAGGTATTATTTTAACGGAAGTATATTTAGGTATAAGGTAAATAATTATTCGTAATAATTATTTTAGGTACATTTTTTTTCTTTATCGGATTTAAAAAGTAAATAACTTTTTTTTTTACTAATTATTTAAATAACTTTATTTTAATTAATACTACGTCGTTAATTATCTAACCGTACTTTTTTTAATTTACTAATTAATATTTTTATTATTAATTTAAACGTTATAATATTTAAACTTAATAAAAAAAATAAATCCCAAATAATACCGCTTAATAATAACTAAACAGGATATTACCCAATTAATGCCAGGAAGGTCCAGAATATGTCGCGTAACGTTTTTTTCCTAATTCCTATATTATATTAAAAAACGTTATTTTTTTTTCGGTATTTTTTTTTTATGTAAAATAAATAACTTTATAACCTTATTCCTTTTTTTGCTCGTATTTATTATCCTGTTTATATCGTTAATCTTGTTATCGTTGCACTTATTTTGATCAATCTAAATCCTAATAACCACGTCGCCAGCGACGTAATTTTGGCTTTTTTAACCCTTATTAATCAAATTTTATAATTTATCTTACCACGTAATCTTCCTATTAATACGTATAATGTTCTAAATTGCATAATCGGTTTAGAACTTGGGTAATTAGGCTAGGTTCCGATACCGGTTGCCGTCCGCGTTTATGCTTCTTTACCGTCTTCCGAATAAAGTTATGTCTTTAAGTAAGGTATCGTGCTTAAACAGTTTAATAACTTTTTTATTGATCGGAAAGGGGTTACGTCGTTATCGTAATTATTAATCGTTTACCGCAAATCGTTATCAAGTTTGCATAATCGTAATTATAGTTATAATCGTAATTGCGCTTTTAATCAAAACTTTATCCCTTCCGTTTTATAATCGGAAATCGAAAGTTGCTTCGGTAATTAATTAAAGCTAGTCTCCTT
This sequence comes from Monosporascus sp. CRB-9-2, assembly GCA_004155915.1. Taxonomy (NCBI): domain Eukaryota; kingdom Fungi; phylum Ascomycota; class Sordariomycetes; order Xylariales; genus Monosporascus; species Monosporascus sp. CRB-9-2. The sequence continues at coordinate 41,679 of QJOA01000261.1, read as the reverse complement.
TCCTTGGCAGCCAGATGAAATGGGACGGGGAAAATCGGTCCTAATTAGTGCATAATCGAAAAGCGTATTACGAATAAGCCCAAGGTTTAAGAGATAATAAAGGCAACGCAAACTGTATTCTAGTGTTAAGACTAATAAAACAAAACTATAAAAGATGAATGATGATATTCTCGGGGTTGAGCCCGGCGAAAAGGACCGCTAAAAATACAAAAGGGCTGCTGATTAACTGATCAGTTAGGCCATGTGTCCGACCCTGCACCCTGCTCCATTTCACCAGCCAAATAAAAGTTTAAATAATTATAATGTTCGAAATTAACGGATAACGTTTTTCCGGTTAAATTTTCCAAATTATAAATACCGGATATAATATTTTTACCGGTTTTAACTAAATAAAAATTTATAATTTATTATTAAATTATAAAAACAAAAGTATTATTTAATTTAATAAACTTTTAACTTTAATTAAGTTCTTACCGGCGATTAAACTTTTAACCCGATATCTACTAAACAAATACGTTAATTTTAAAGTTTAAAAAAACGTTAACCGTTATAACCGCGTTATAAAAAAAGCCGATAAATAATACCAAATTTTTTAACGTTTATAAAAAAAACCTAAAAATAATTTTATTTTAATATCCGTACTTGTTATTACGTTAAATATATATATAAAAAATTACCGGATATATATAATATTAAACCGATTATTTCCGTTATAGAAATTATTGAAAATAATATAATTATTATTTCGTTAATAAAGAAATTAAAAATTAACTTCCGTACGGAACGATAAAATAAATTTTTGTTACTTTAAAAAATCAATTTTTTTAAAAATAAAATTTTAAACGTTATAACGTTAACCGCTTTACAAAAATAAAAAATATATAATGGCCAAAAAAAATATTTCCTGAAAATAAAGATCCGGAATATATAAAATAAAGCCGGAAATTTTTGTTAAAATTTTTTATTTATTTAAAAAAAATTCGAAAAAAAAGCTAATACTTTCTTAAATTTCCAACCCAGTTATAATATAATTCTAGAATTCGATCAACTAATACCCGCTTCTAAACTCTTAATTTATCGGACGCCCGTTTAATACTTTGCGTAAAATCTTTTTTTTAAATAAATTATTAAAAATAAACTTTATCGAATTATATATACGAAAAAATATTGTTTTAATTTTATTTACCTTAAAACTATATTTATTGGAACGTTAATTTTATATCGATTACCGTTAAAAAAATATTTAAAAAATCACTTTATTTTAATATTTTTATTTAACGATATTATATGTAATTATTAAAACGTTAAACGTTTTACTAAAATTAATATTATTTAGATATTTTATAAATTTTGTATCATTATTAAATCGGAATATTTAATAATATTTAAAATCCGTTAAAAAACGTTTTAATAAAAAATATTTTTACTTAAATTTAAAATAAACCTTACTTAATAATAATAATCGTTTATTAATATTTAATTATATAAAATTTTCGATTATTATATAAATGTTTATACCGATAACGTATTAATTTATTCCGGCTTTAAAAAAATTATTATAAATATTAATAAAACTTTATTTATCAGTTATATAAAATTAATTTTTAGAAAATATAAAAAAGTTCTAGTTTAACGTTAAAAAAATAAATTATTTCGATATTATTATAAAAACAAACGCAAATATTTTTATCGATTTAATCAAAATTAAAGCAATTTAAAAATAAAAATTCGAAAATTTTAATAACCGTACCGTAATTCGTTTATTTATAAATTTTGTAATTACGTATAAATATTTCGTTACTATAAAAACGGTATAACCAAATTATTAAACCGTTTATTAAAAAAAGATGCTTTTTTTATAATAAAATCCGAATAAAAATAAACTTTTAAAAAAATAAAACGGTTTATTTATAAAATTTTAATTCTTATTTTTTTTCGACTTAATTAATTAATCAAAATAAAAATAAACGTATTTCGTAATATAATTAAAGGTATTATTTAATAATAATAATAAAAATAACGAATAAAAACCCGTAAAATATTTTTCGAAAATTATAACCTTAACAAAAAAGGCGTATTATATCCAAAACCGGAAATTACTTATTATAATCTAAACCTTCGAATATTATTATCTTAAACTTTAAGGATAGAAGTTTTTTATTATAACTAATTATTAAACTTTATTATATTTTATAAATAAATGCATTTTTTACGCGTTAAATCCGATGAACCGATTTCCTTTTTAATTTCGATATTACCTTTTAATATCAACTTAATAAAAAAGACGTTACCGTAAATATTTTATTACGGAAAACGGTTAACTTACTTATAATTAAAGCCCGAAAAAATTTAAAAAATAAAACTTTAATTCCGCCAAAACGATTAAACTTTTTTATTGCAGCTATTAATAAAATACTAACTAAAATACGAATCAAAAATATCCCGTAAAATACCAACTTAATTAACCTTATTTATCGTAAAAATAAGGCATAAAATTTAGGCAAAAAAATAATAAATTAATAAGATCTAAAAAAATAATTAACGGCCGTATTTTTTTTTTTTATATTATACTTATTCGCAAAACTTATATATCCAAAATATTTACGTACCTTAATTAAAACAAAATAATTAAAATATTAATACGGAAATATATATAACTCCGGTTTAAACGAAATATCCGATAATATATTTAAAATTATTACGATTACTATCGAAATAAAACGTTTTAAAATAAAACTTTGGAACTTTTTATTTTTTTATTTCGAATAATATTTAAAATTACGTCGTTATCGACGGAAAAAATATGCCGAAAAACCGTTACGGTTATAATTATATATGAACGTTTATTAATAAGCTTAATAAAATTATAATAACCTTATTAAATAAAAAGATTAATATTATTAAAACCTTAATTAACCGATATTATTAATATTTATATCGTTTTTTTTTTAAATATTTATTATTTAAATTAACGATAATATAAAATAATTCGTTTTTTAATTTTTAATTAAATTAAACGAATTTACCGGTATAAAATATTATTATAAAAACGTTTTATATTTATAAACTTAAAAATTTATCGAATTTATAAATTAAAAATTAAATTAACGTTTATATTTTTATATCGATAAATATTAAAATAATTAAAACGTATATATATCGGTATTAAATTTTGCGCATAATTTATTATAACATTTATCGATAAATATAATTCCGTTAAAAGTTATATTAAATAAAAATATCCGGAACTTATTTTCATTAAATTTAAATATAATAAAAATAAAACCCGAATTAATTTAACGGATATTAATAATTATTATATAAATTAAAAACGTTTAAACGTTTACGAAAAAAACCGTATTAAAAATATAAAAATATTAAAAAACGTAAATTAATAAAAAATATTATTTAACCGATTTTAAAATCGACGATAAAGTTTTTTTCCGTAAAAAAGGTTTTATAACGTAAATATTAATTATTTATTTAAATTTATAATAAATAAAAAAAATTTAAATTTTTAAAAAATATAAATATAGTTTTATTTTTAATTTACCGTTAAGTTATAAAATAATTAACTTATTTTATATTAAACGGTTACGTAAAATTAATAATAACTTATTACCTTGATACACCTAAATATTACCGTCATTTAAAAAGCTTAACGGTAAATTAAAATTTAAAATAAAATAAATCGAATTATTAAAATTTAACGGACGTTATAAAAAGTTATAATATTAAATTAAATAAAAAATTTATAATTTCGATAAAATATAATATTCCGTAACTAATTTTAAAAATATCTTAATTATAATAAAACGGTTTTATACGAAATATTATAAAATATTTAAATTACCGGTTTACTTATAAAAATAAATACGCGTAACGGTTATTAATGAAATTAACCAAAACCATCCCGATAATAATAAAATTATAAAAATAAAAACCGGATTAATAAGGAAAAAACGGCATTTATAATTAATAAAAGTTTACATACTTTTTTTAATCGTATACAAATTTCTAAAAGGGGGTAATATAACGGCAGCCATTAAGATCAAACCGTGAGGTTGGCAACCGTTATATAGAGCTAACAGCTGCTATATAAACTAGTTACCTGCCACATAGAAAGTAAGGACATTTATAGATTTTCACGCACTTTGCAACTCTGCTTTTCTTTTCTTTTTTTCTTCAGCTTAGAATCTTCATTCATAGCGCCAATAAACTAGCTACTATATTATATTAATGCTGACCGTAACATATATATATATATTTCGGGGTTTTAAAACACGTTTATTTGTTATATATCGAAACCTTAATATAACGTTATTAAATTTATATTATTAAAAAAGATTTTTTTGCCTGGTTTTATAACGTATTTAAAGTTATTATAACGTTTAATCCGACCGTAACCTACTAGCTTTGTTAGCTATTAGCAGTGATTTTTGTTACGATCTTTTTATTAGTTAAAAAAACTTATTTATTTTATATAACAAGTATTTATCTTTTTAAAAATTGTTTGTCTTAATCGTATAATTACGTAAGTTTCGAATTATTATAAAATCAAGTCCGATACGTTTTGTTATACGCCCTGCTATACGCCTCGTAAAATGCCTCGTACGAACATTTAATACGTTTTTTAACGCGTTTTATAATACGTTTTCCGCCGTATATCTTCAACGTATTAAAGCCGGATAAAAAATGCTTACGTATTTAGGTTAAGAATTTAGTCGAAAAGAATTATTTAATCGATCGGCTTTAGGTTATACGAAATAAGAATAATATTAACTTAAACGCGTTAAAAGGTGATCGATTATAAACGGTTTAAAAGGAAGAAATAATAATATAGCATCCGTAACAAGCTTTAATATATTACGTACAGCCGTTAAGAAGTTATGAATATAGTTAGCAAAAAGAATATTCGATTAATTTGAACTAATTTAATATGTTATAATTAAGTTATTTAATATATTATATTTAAGTTATTTAAGTACATTATTAAGAAACGCTAGAAAGTAGTTCGCTTATATATATATCTCGCTTATATATATTGCACGGTATTCGGTATAAAAAAAATATTTTTTAAATTTAAAGAAATTTGTTAAATTTTATTTTTAAATTTATAAAAAAAAAATTTAAAAGATATATTAAAACTGAAATAATTAATTTGTTTTAATAAAATTAATAAGTTATTACGTTTACGACGAAATTATTTATTAAACAAATACGATAAATAAATAGATTTTTAAAAGTAAAGATTTTAAAAAGATAAAATCGTATTATAATTAAGAGATTTAATTTATTTTTAAACAGTTAAAAAACGTATAATATATTTTCGATGAAGGGTTTTAATTTACGTAACCGTTTCGAAAGAATTTAGTAAAAAAGTAGTTAGTATTTTAAGTTAATCGAATTAAAAGTGGTTCGACGGGCTCGATAAAACTTAATTACTGTAAATAAATCGAACTAGTTCGAATATTTCGAATTAAAATTAATATATAAATGCTTATTGTTTTTTTATAATTTAAATAATATTAGCTTAAAATATAATTTACTTACTTAAATTTATTACAGTTCTTTATTATTTTTAAACGTAATTCTTACCTTATTATTTAAAATTTTACGATATTACTATTAATATAAACCGTACGATTAGATTTTATAATTAGTTAAGTTTATAACCGTTATATTATTTTTAAAATTTTAATACTTTTATAAAATATTTTCTTATAAGGGTTTAGTCGATATATTAGATCCTTGAAGCTACTTCTTGATTGAAATGTCAAATATGTTTGGAGATAGTCAGAGTGGCAAGGTAATCTGTATATTGAATAACAATGACAACAATCCGAAACCTGCTTCTTCTCCTCTTTCTGGGAGCAATCTGGGAGAAACCACTCATATATATAAACCCCGCATTGGACTTTGGGCTAATCACCGACCCCTCGCATCAGGCTCTGGGCTAGTCGCCCCTAGCACCTGACAAAATCCATTTTCCCCTAGAGTTTTACCTCTAAAACCCAACAACCCCTTCCCGTATATTCCCTTATAGCTGTCGTCGATCCAAGCAGTCCCCGTCGATCTAAGTAGTCCTCGTCGACTTAAGCAATCTTATTAATCTTTAAATCTAAGTTACTTTATTAATCGATAATAATCTTATAATTTAAAAATCTTTTTTATTAAATTATTTTATAATTACCGTTAACTTTTATATTAAACTTAAAACTTATTATTAATAACATTTAATAAAATATAATTTTAACAAGGTTTTATACTTTAAATTTAATAGTTTTTTAATATAAGATATTTTACAATTATCGTTAACAACTTTAAATTTAAATTATTTAATAATTACCGTTAACTTTAAGCTTAAAAACTGTACTAAATAAACGATTACTTAAATAATTCCGCAATCTTTTAACGATAACGACCTAACGGAGATAACCTAATAGCAACGTTCTAAATAATCCGTAAATCTATAACGGTAACGGTCCAACTAGCAACGATTCAACTGGTAACGGTCCAACTGGCAATAGTTCAACTGGCAACGGTCCAACTGGCGACGGTTCAACTGGCAACGGCCCAACTGGCAACGGTCTAGCTGGCAACGGTTCAACTAATAACGGTCTCAAGGTCGAGATAACCCTACCTTCTGGGGCCTACCACAAATTCTATACTATACCTAGCTATCGACGACGGCGCTATACGTCCCGATACTGGTATATAATATTTCCAGGCGATAATCCGGATAACTTTATAGCGGCGAAATCCTTACCAAGTAATAATCCGAATAATTTCGTAAATTTATATCGGCGATGTTTTTATATTAAAATAATTTTATTTTTTAAAATTTAAAACAATATTAATATTATATTTATTTATCGGTAACGGCATTATACGTTTTAATATTAATATATAATATTATTAATTTACGGTTTGAATAATTCTGTATTAATAAAGTTTTTATTAAATAATAATTTAAATAAATTTATAAATTTATACCGATAACGTTTTTATAATAAATTTTTTTCTCGGATTTATAACGATATTAATATTATATTTAATTATCGGTAATAACGTTGACGTGCTATACCATTAAACGGTCTAAACCAGTAAGCGGATTAATTTTATAAATATTTTAATTATTTACCTTTAATTACTTATTTTTTAATATTAATAATATAAAACGATTTATTAAGTAAGAGAAAATAAACCTAATTATTTAGGTTAAAAAACGAAACCCGAAACTTAATTATGCGAAACTTAATTTTATATATGAAATTATTTTAATAACCTTAACGGCCCGATATTACGGTAAATACGCCCGAATCGATATTATCCTTTTTTTGCAAAAATTAACGACGACCGAAAAAAAATCGATTATCGATCAAATTTTTAACTTAAATACGTAAACGTTTTTTATCCGGCTTTAACATATTAAAGATATAACGAATTTATTACTTATTTAACGTATTATAAAACGCGTTAAAATTAATTAAGCGTTAAAATTTATTAAACGATAAATTTTTTTTAAACGTATTTAAATCGAAAAATTAATTATTAACGGGTTTTATTCGAAAACCCATAAATATTTTATAAATAATTCGAATTTATTCGGGCTATTATCGTAAAATACGGCATTATAAAAAAGGATATTTATAACTTTAACGAGACTGGATTTTTAATAAAACTTTTTATAATAACGGGCATAGTAATTATTAATGCTGAAAAACGAAAAAAATTTAAATAAGTATAATAAATAAATAAAAAATAAATTATAATTATTTACGTTATTAATTTTTAAAATTAGGTTATGTCGTTATTTATTATTATAACGGAAAAAATTTATTTTAGGTTTTAGTATTACGATAATTTATTATTAACAGCCGATTAAAAAGTTGTATTAAATAATAATAGTTAGATAATACATTAATTAGGTTTAAAATAAATTTAATATTTTAATAAATATATTTTAAACGCGTACAGAAAATTTAAATCGTTTTTTTATCCTTAACGGTTACGAAAATTATTATTCAATCAAATTCGAAAAATATTGCATTAATTACGATATTATTACGTTTTATATACCTGCGCATTTTTCGTATCGGTTTTAAACTTTTAACGTATTTTTTTTTAAAAACGCGTTTATTTACTATATATCGAATATTTAATATAACGTTATTATATTTATATTATTAAAAAAGATTTTTTTGCCGGCTTTTACGACGCGTTTAAAGTTGCTATAACGTCCGATAATATTAAATCTAGATTCGTAAAAGCTGGTTTTATTTTATTCGTTTTTAATAACGTTTTTTTTAAATGCGAAATATTTTTGGTTATATTTACGCCGATTATTTTCCCGTTAATCTTTACCGGTTCCATTCGTTTTTTGCTTACAAAAACCTTTAAAAATATCTATAAAGTAATAAAATAAGGATATTATTTATTAAAAGAGATTAAAAATTATTAAGGCAGCTTATTAATAAGGATCGTCGAATCGGCTAACTTGTTAACAAAAAATAATTTATTACTTTTATACGAAACCGTTTTTTTTTCGGAAAGAAAACGTTTAATTACGTAAAACGAATTACGTTTTAAGTAAATGTTAGAAAATTAAAAATAAACGTTTTTAAAAAGAAGGAATATTTATTATATAAAAGTGATAAATTTTTCTGGCCAAAAAAAAAAGTTAATAAAAAAATGCAGTTAATAACGGCTGAAAGTAATCGTTGCAAAAAGGTTAAAACTAAGGAACGGAAGTATAGCGTTTGTAGTAAGCCCGGACATAATATACGTACTTATTAAAAAGTTGTAAATACGTTTAGCGAAAAAAAAACTGATTAATTTAAATTGATTTAGTATATTATGGTTATATTATTTAGATTTGTTGTTACAAAGTATTAAAAAACGGTCCGCTTATTAGTTTGGACCGTTTAATAATGGAGTACGTTATATACGTTAATATTAATATATAATATTTTTAATTAATAATTTAAATAATTTCGTAAATTTATACCGGTAACGTTTTTATATTAAATTTTTTTTTAATTTATAACGATATTATTATTATATTTAATTACCGGCGATAACGTTATACGTTTTAATATTAGCATGTTATATTTTTAGGCGATAACCCGGGCAATTTTATACCGGCGAAGTTCTTATTAGGTAACGACTCGAATAATTTCGTAAACTTGTACCGGCAACGTTCTTGCAATTTTGTTAACGTATAACGGCATCGAACCTAAGTAATCCCGTCGGCCTGTAATTAAGCAATCTCGTCGACCTGCAACAGTAACGGACCTAAGCAATCTCGTCAACTAGCAATAATAACGGGCTTAAGCAGTCTCGTCGACTTGCAACAATAACGACCTAATAACAACATCTTAACAGCAATCTTTTAAACAATTCTGTAACCTCTTAAACGGCAGTATTATAATGGCGATATCTTAATAGTAACGTATTATTTAATAACAAAGGCTTATCGGTCGGCCGGTTAAATTAATTAATTAATACGATATAATAATTAATAAAATAAAAAGTAAAAATAAAATAATAATTAACTAATAACGAAATAAAAACTAAATAATAACGAAATAATTACTAAATAATTACGAAATAATAAGGATTTAAGCTATTAATATAGAATTAAAAAAGTAATAACGATAATACGATTCCTTGCCGGTTTAACCGAGGTAGGAAGGTTTTAATCTGTTAAATGTATTTGGGAATGGTTAAAGTGGCAAGGTAACCTGTATATTAAATAACAGTAACAACAGTCTGAAACCTGCTTTTTCCCTTCTTTCTGGGAGCAATCTGGGAGAAACCACCCATATATATAGACCCAGTATCGGACTTTGGGCTAACCGCCGACCCCTCGCATCAGGCTCTGGGCTAGTCGTCCCTAGCACCTGACACGAAAGCTCTAGCCACGGCTACGCCTGCGGCGCAGTCATAACCTCAAAAATCGGGCCTGATTTTGATAAGGTAAAAGGAAAGTTGGTAATTTTGTTAGGGAAGTGCTATACGGACCCTTTTCCCTACATCTCGATCTCAGGCCTCGCTGGCTTGTTACGGGGATACGGCATTTGATTGGTTAATTTTTAGCGTTTTGGGAATGTACTTTGAATGACCTTGAGAAAACGAGCCAGCAGAGGCCTGAGCTAGCTGAGGTAACTGTACACATGCATGACAGATCTCGTCAGCTTGTTAGTAATACATGTACAACATTACCGACCGCGTGCAACTACACACATATCTATGGAGGTAGTACACTGATCAGGCTCTCCTGTCAGTTCATTCATTCACTCATCCTGGTATCCACCTCTGGCTAACCAAACCACCATACGACGCGATCCAATAATACATATACCTCTTCACAGGCAGACTCTCAATTGCCTAGCCCTGGAGGCTTTGGCACGCCAGTATAATATTAGCTCTTGTACCGGACGCTAAGACGGAAACGATCAATCATCCCGGGCAACTCGAGAGATGGCATGCTAATAACCATCCATAAAATTACATGGCAGATTATGCCGCCCAGCGCTGCCCTGAGCTTCCTGTGTTGAATTCTCGTTGTTGCCTTTTTCGGTAATCCGTCAAGATGGACGTCGTCCAGGCCGTCTCCGGCTATGTCACTAAGATGGTATCCGCCGGCGACAGCCCATCTACCGCCACATCTGCAAAGATGAAGATATTGCTCCTCGATAGGGACACTGTGTCAATCGTTTCTACCGCCGTCACCCAATCGTCTCTCCTTAACCATGAGGTCTACCTCACAGACCGCCTGGACAACCAGAATCGCGAGAAGATGCGCCATCTTCGCTGTCTATGCTTTGTCCGCCCCTCTCCAGATTCTATACAGTTTCTCATAGACGAGCTGCGAGACCCCAAGTACGGCGAATACTACCTCTATTTTAGCAACGTGGTGAAGAAGTCGTCGCTGGAGAGGCTGGCCGAGGCAGATGATCACGAGGTCGTGAAGCTGGTCCAAGAGCACTTTGCCGACTTCCTCGTCATAAATCCGGACCTTTTCTCTCTCGGCTTCGCTCTCCCCCGCCAGCGGATATGGGGCACCACTCCAGACCTGTGGAATGCCGATTCCTTGCAGCGCACCACTGAGGGCTTGATGGCCCTTTTGCTGGCCCTCAAAAAGAAGCCGCTGATTCGGTATGAGAAGAACAGCTTCCTAGCAAAGAAGTTAGCCACCGAGTTACGGTACAGCATAACTCAGGAGGAGCATTTATTTGACTTCCGAAAGGTCGACACTCCGCCAATACTCCTGATATTGGACAGAAGAGAGGACCCTGCCACACCGCTCCTTAATCAGTGGACTTACCAAGCAATGGTCCACCAGCTGATTGGCATCCAGAACGGGAGAGTGCATCTCGACGATGTACCAGATATCAGGCCGGAGCTCAGGGAAATCGTCCTCTCACAAGATCAGGACCCCTTCTTCAAGAAGAACATGTACTTGAATTTCGGCGACTTAGGGGGAAACATCAAGGACTACGTTGAGCAGTACCAATCGAAAACCAAAACCAACGCCAATATCGAGTCGATAACGGATATGAAGAGGTTTATAGAGGAATATCCAGAGTTTCGAAAACTATCTGGGAATGTCAGCAAGCACGTGACGCTTGTCTCCGAACTGAGTCGAAGAGTCGCTGCAGAAAACCTCCTAGAAGTGAGCGAGGTGGAGCAGAGCCTGGCTTGCAACGACAACCATCCAGTTGATTTGAAGGTAAGACAGGCAGGCGGAACATGTTGGCTTGGCTGAATTCGGGAGCCATGCTAATATCCGCACAGAACGTTCAAAGGTTGATTATGTCTCCGACGGTCACCGTCGAGAACAAAGTTGGGCTTGTGGCGCTGTACGCGCTACGGTACCATAAACATCCGTCGAACTCACTGGCCATGTTCGTGGACATGCTGTCCGCCGCCGGAGGAGTGGCTGCACGTAAGGCCGACCTGGTGGCTAAGCTTCTCATCTACCACAACTCGCTACAACAATCACAGACGACAGGCGGCATTACAGATATCTTCGAGTCGGGCGGCATCTTCTCGGGTGCCCGGGCCATCAAGGGCCTCAAAGGCGTGGAGAATGTCTACACGCAGCATTCACCCCGCTTGGAAACGACGCTTCAAAACTTGATCAAGGGGAAACTACGAGAGCAGCAGTACCCGTTCGTTGAAGGGGGCGGAACGACGCGAGACAAACCCCAAGACATCGTAGTTTTCATGATTGGAGGGGCGACCTTCGAGGAGGCAAAGACAGTTGCTGGAGTAAACGCGTCATCTCCCGGGGTCAGAGTTGTGCTGGGGGGTACGGCAATTCACAATGCGTCAACGTTTTTAGAGGAAGTCGACGATGCCGTGTCACAGTGGCCGGAGCCTCCGGCTACAACATCAGCCGGGCGACTGCGCCAGGAAATTGGTAGGAGATAGATACATTATGTACCTATCTTGATTAGCCCCAGTCTTCCCCAGATGAACTATACCTACCTATGTAGGCGGCCTTGTGGGTTAGGACATCATCAACGGCCTTTAACTGTTAACTAGGCGTGTAGGTATGGAGCACCACCGGAGTCAGAGATATATATGTCCTATCCTCCTGTCGAAATTCATATTACGACTATACAGTAATTGATACGCTGGACTAAGTCGCTCCAACGATGCATAATTTCTCTGACTCGTTGGTCTGAAGAAGCAGCTAGTCCATACTTTCTCGTAGGATTACATAAAAAATCACATAAAAATCCAGGGCTTAATGTCGTCAAACCCAACATGAAGAGTATCCTAACATTGAAGTTCTAAAAACAGCTGTACGTACATATTTGACATGTACCTGTACCCGGTACAGCCGCATCGAAAACCGACAAGGTACCTACTTCGTACCCACCGTGTAAATAACGTTACAGCTTATCTTATCCAGTGGCCCCGCTATATTTTCCGTGGTCGGACCCGGATACCCAAAAACTTCGGGGCGGTTGCCATCCTCGACGCAACTTGGGCAACCTGCTATTAAGGATCATTAAGACGATGAGGAGACCATGGCGGCCTAGAGGTTTGAGTTTGCCGATCGCGGCGACGGTCCGGCAGCGTGGCCTTATTCCCAAAAACAGGCGTTTTGCAACCGTCGCTCAAGATTCACGGTAAGAACCAACGGTTTCGTGTCGCTTAATATTGTACCATACCATGTCATTCTGCTTACAAAGAAGATAGGCCGTTTGATGTAGTTGTCGTAGGAGGTGGCCATGCCGGAGCAGAGGCTTGTGCAGCTGCGGCGCGATCCGGCGCAAGAACCGCTCTCATCACACCTAAACTCGACAACCTCGGCGTCTGCTCTTGCAACCCAAGCTTTGGAGGAATAGGGAAGGGTACAATACTACGCGAAATCGACGCTTTAGACGGTCTTTCGGGTCGCATAATAGACAAGGCCGGCGTACAGTTCAAGATCTTGAATCGGAAGAAAGGGCCAGCCGTATGGGGACCTAGAGCACAGATTGACCGAGCCTTATACAAGAAGCACATGCGAGAGGAACTCGAAACATACCCCGGTCTTTCCATCGTCACCGGCAACGTGTCTGACATCGTCTTAAGCGACAGCACGGCTTCGGACAGCCCAGCAAGAAGTAGAATCGCTGGCGTGAGGCTAGAATCAGGAGAAATACTGCCGACCAGCGCCGTCGTCATCACCACCGGAACATTCCTGGGAGGGGAGATCCATATCGGTCTAGAGGTCTATCCGGCCGGCCGCATGGGAGAGGATGCCTCTCTCGGCCTCAGCAAGTCGCTCAGAGATGCTGGCTTCAAACTTGGCCGCTTGAAGACGGGCACGCCTCCGCGTTTGGCCAAAGGAAGCATCGATTTTGATATCCTCGAGAAGCAAAGTGGCGATGATCCGCCCGCTCCCTTTAGTTATCTCCACGACAAAGTTTCGGTCCAGGACCAGCTGCTGTGCTGGGCGACGTATACGAATAATGAGTCTCATGACGTCGTGCGCGACAATCTAGACAAGACCATCCACATCCGGGAGACCGTGATGGGGCCCAGATATTGCCCTTCTCTTGAGTCAAAAGTCATACGCTTTCCCGACAGAGGCCGGCATATTATTTGGCTAGAACCGGAAGGGTTCGACAATGACGTTATCTACCCCAACGGTCTCTCTATGACCATACCAGCCGGAGCCCAGGAACGACTTTTGCGCACCATCCGCGGTTTAGAGAATGTACAGATGACTCAAGCCGGCTATGGCGTCGAGTACGACTACGTCGATCCGCGGAGTTTGAAATCCTCTCTAGAGACGAAAGCAATCTCCGGGCTCTTCCTGGCCGGCCAGATTAACGGCACAACGGGATACGAAGAGGCTGCTGGCCAGGGAATCATTGCGGGTATCAATGCCGGCCGCGCCGCGCAGGGGCTGCACACCATCTCGATGACACGTGCCGACGGCTACATCGGCATCATGATCGACGATCTCATTACCAAAGGCGTCTCTGAACCATATCGCATGTTTACGTCGCGTAGCGAGTATCGCATGTCTACGCGCGCCGACAATGCGGACCTGCGGCTTACGACCAAGGGTCGCGAATGGGGCGTCGTAACAGATAAGCGATGGTCACGCTTCGCAGAAGACAAGCAGCAGATGGATGAGTTGACATCGGTCCTGGGCAACTACTCCCTCAGCGCCCCCGCCTGGATCAATGCCGGCTTCAAGGCTAGAAACGATACCAAGTATCGTAGCGCGCTAGATATCCTGCGTCTAGCAAATGTTAAGATCACAGACTTGGTAGAGAGGATACCGGACATCAAGCAGTACGACGGCCGGATACAGAACCGGGTCTTCATTGAGGCTGTGTATGCTCCGTACGTCGACATGCAGCGGGCGGAGCAGGCGCTCTTCTTGAAGGACGAATCTCTGAAACTACCTATGGACCTCGATTACGATTCTATTTCGGGACTCAGCCTGCATGAGAAAGACATACTTAGGACGACGAAACCCGAGACGCTGGGCCAGGCGAGGCGCATCGAGGGGATGACGCCTGCCGGATGTGTGAGGTTACTGAGCTTCGTGTACAGACAAGGTCGCGAAAAACAGTTCGACACACTGGGAGACTTAGCGCCGCTGGGTAATGAGACGGATACTCTAGATGCGGAGGCGAGAACGAGGGACTTGTGACGGATCAACTAGGACTGCCTGTACGAGTACTGTACGAGTACCTGAATTTTGTATGTATATATGATTGTATCGAATTCCGGGAAGGCGTTCATAGGAGCGCCAAACGGTTCTCTAGGGGTAAAGCTACCAACGTTGCGTATAGTAGCATCATAGCCATTCCCAGGGGCCTTGTCGCTTTGGGATGGGAAGGCGGGGATAGGTGGAGTGACGAGCACCTGACGTTATCACGGCGAAGGAAGGCCTGACGAATGATATACATGGACGGCGTGGGGATGTACTTCAATAGAATACGACATAGAATGCCATGTAAGTTTCGAACAAAACGGCATAGGGACAAGGCGTATATAACTAAACTCGGCAAGATCAGACGTGCAATCTGCCATGTGATTGTGCTTCATCTCCATCCTTATTCTGAGTCATTTCTCCCGTCTCGTATAGTTCCTCGTGAATACCGACGATGGCTCGACACCGGACACGGTCAGCGACCTCTTCATCAAGCCCTGCGTCGTCCCCCGGAAGTCGTCCAAAAACACTCTCCATCATCTCACACGACCGCCACACCCCGCTCTCGCCCCCCGCGGACCTCGAGTATGACCTCCGCCGTGTCCCCAACCCGCCGAAGCGGAGCCGCGATGCTCACACCGGGCTATCTAGGGGCGTTCGCAAGCGGCTACTAGAGCAGCCCGAGTTCCGGAGCCTCTTGGAGCAGGCCGAGTCGGAGATCCGCAGGGCCATAGCGGAGAAGGGCAGCGTGAGTGCCGAGGATAAAGATACACGACCAGTCGCCCTACGCGTGGGGTGTCTCTGCGGTAGCGGCCACCATCGCAGCGTAGCGTTCGCCGAGGTGAGTATCCGGAGCGCTTCATTCCCTCTCCAGGTCTATTTCGAGGTCTATTTTGAGAACTCCTAGTCCCGCACTGGACCATCCCACCGGGTGCGAATCCTCTGGAAGGGCACAAAGGGCTCCCACGGGCCCCGGAAACTCTCTCGATCGGCCCTTCGCTGACTCCAGATTGTTATGCAGCAACTCGCGCGTATGGAATGGCCGGATGACTGGGACCTGGAGTTGAGGCACCGGGATCTGACGCCGAAGATCAAGGAGCAGAAGGCGCGGATACGGCGGGGGTCATGAGCTGCGGGCCTTGTCGCCACCCTTGATGGCTAGACGGACTCCGTTACTCTTGTTTGTTTAATTGACTGACGTGAGACTTTGCTGAAGCAATTCATTAGCTTCTAGATACCCAGCCCAGTGCTCCGGGCTCTACGAATAAGGTCGTGCTAGGCACCGTCAGATCTTTTCGAAGGCGGCGACTGAAACCGACGTACCGGAAAACTATGTGATTCCGACGAGATAGTAAGGCTGTGACATGCAATTACGACGCTGCATGGCATTAAAAAACGTGGCCTATTCGCCTGGGGGTCTTCGACCAGCCTATGATGTTGTCATGGAACGATCCTTTACTGCATCAGCCGCCCAGCCACGCCTATCGCTTGCCACCTTCGGATGTTGTGTTATTGGTGGTGAAGGGTTTAGACTCTTTCTTTAACCGGTCTGTCTCTATCCTCAGCCTACGGTTCCTCGAGTAGCATTATCTGTTTGGAGGGATCACATCGCCGGCGCCGCTCCGGTCAAATTCACCCACTGCTCTTAGCACCTTCGTTTGGTCTTACAATATTATCCACGTGTTCTACATTATGCTCGTCACGTCTCCTATTTGCGTCCGCGACAGCCCATGTAACACGCTTCGTGGGAAGAGCCGGATTCGAAGTTGAAATTCGGCCGTGGAGATACCTAGCATGTTCGTATGCGGTATATTAGATGGGGATGAAGCCCTTCAGGTTAGCCGCCAGGAAACAAGGGCCCAATACCATTCCATAAACGGCCTCTGATAGCGTTTCCACACAGAGCAGTGAGCTCGCTTTACTTACCAACTACCTAGAACTCATCTGCGATTATCCCTCTCCAAATATACCATGCACATCAATCTCTCTCTCCTAAATATGGATAAGGGCTCAGGTTGCGTAGTACGCCCGTGTCGAGTTGCGGCGTTTGAGTTCTCGCGGCCGCTCTGTCTATATGGTAGTGAAATTCAATAATTGCCAAACTGCCTCGTCCATGAACAGCAAAACGGCCATGAACAAGTAAGATGATTGTGGACACAGGTCATATCAGTGGTGGATATGACACGAGAAATGTGAGCTCGATACGGTGTCGGACGGAACCGACGTCACCATGCGTACGCGCGGCCTTTTTAACCCTATTATCGAGTGCTTACGTTGGCACTTTTACGTCGCAACCCCCAAGAAGCTTTAACGATCTCTGGTCAGGCTTATCTCGTAACCGGCCCGGAGTCGTGGTTATAGAGGAATACCTGTCACTTTTCCTAGAGTACCATTTGAGGCTTTGAGACGCCGTGTTTACTATTCCGCCTTCTGTTGGATCAATATCATGGTATATGACCGGGTGAGCTATCGCCCCATATCTGCGAGGCCGCTTGTCCCCAAGGATCTGAAGTTGGGCTGTCTGTGTTACAGTATCTTCCCGTCAGTGAATGATTCAAGCAGAGCCAACATGAACTCCCTTGGCAGTGGCCTGTTGGACTAAATGGTAAGATGGTTTAAGAGACATATTAGGTTTATACTCCAAGACAACCTCCTTCCTCATCCTGAGCGAGGCCACCAGCATCCGTGCCGACGAACTCTTAGTGCACTTGAAATTTCCCGAGAAGTGTATGCTGCAGGTTGGCCTTAACGCGGGAGACATGGTTATTCAGGGGTCCGGGTTATGGAAGCAGACGCCTAAGTTATTTTCAGTTTTCATGCTGGCTCAAGAGATATACCGCCAGCGGTCGCTACAGACAGTTTATTAAGGAGGTATTAACTATCACGGGATGGTGGGTTCGCGGTCCATAGGAACACTGCTTCGGCCCCCAGTTTCATTGTTCGTGCAACCGCTCTGGCGTTCAACAAGCAAGACTAGTTGTACTATGGATATTCGCCAACGAGCAGGCGGCACGAGTCCCTGGTGTGGTCAAATCCATAAGATTTAGACGAATCACTGTCTCGTTGCTAGCTGTGATACTTGACAGGTGCATCAAGATGCTTTCATACAGGTTAGCCCCACTATGAAGTATTCCTGAGACTATTTCTCTAGGACTTGCAGCTGGCCATCGAGCTGTTCCTGATGTTGGTGATACACAGCCACGGAGACGCAGCTAATCACCCGACCCTGGATCAGGGGAAGAGTGCTGCGACAACGGTGGGGCGTGGACGAGTTGATGAATGTGGTGACCGAGACATTAAAAACTGCTTTCATTTTTTAACATCTTGTGTGGTACATAATACCATAATATACTAAGAACAACAGGCAGTTGTAGCAGGGCTGCCGAACACAGAAGCTGTAAATGGTTAAATGGTCCGAAGTGTAATTGACGATTGACGTGCGTTGATCCTCATAGTCAACTAGAGGGATAAGCAACTAACATAATACGTGGATCAATCATACTTCGCCCCGTAAGCGTCAATGTTTTCTTCCACCTTTGCTCATGAATACTGGCATCAATATTCTACAGCCGTTGTTTCCCGGTCTGCTACCGATTCGCGCCGAGAAAGGTCCGGATCGGGTGTCTTCAACGAGAATAATCGCCAATTCTCCGAGGCCGAATATAACGTTAGGACCCTCTCCGACGCTATCCATATGTCTGTCGTGTCTTAGGTTGGCTAAGCCAACACAGAAGGGCCTATTTATTCTTGTTCTCGGATAAGATCCTGACGGCGTCCTTCCTGAAGACGTAGCTCAGGCCGCTCCAGATCGTCGTGACTGCAACAGTATATCTATTGCATATTTAGTATCCATTGCACGTAAAGGCGCTAGTACAAAATTTGACGTAGCACTGCCCACTCGGCCCCTCAGGAGAACCGCCGCAAAAGGGCATCTAGAGGAACTCACTGTAAAACCGTCATAGCGGCACTGGCGTCGGCGGTGATAAGAGGATCCACCATCGTAGCACCCATTAGACCTAGCTGCAGAAATGTGTTGTACTTGCTGATAGTCGTAGGCCGGACCTCTGCCGACGGAAGAGAGAAATCCCAATACCGCAGGAAGGTCTTTGGAGGTGGGAGAGAGATCCATCGGTAATAGACGGCAGCTATAGCGAGACCGATGTCACGGCCGAGGATTATGACCGCTAGCCAGACTTGGTAGCGTCAACGTCAGCTGTCAAAATCATACTAGAGGGAAAGGCGTATCCGAATCGAGGAATCGAGGGGCCGGTTGGCTTTGGGAGACCTACGCGGCAGTGAGCCCTGTGTAGCTAAGGAAACGGTTAGGACCGTCATAAGTGTCTTGTCAGCCATGGGGTCGACAACGCTGCCGACGACGGTTTGTAGTTTCCACCGCCGTGCTATCCAGCCATCAAGGAGGTCCGAGATGCCTGCGTAAATAAATAAACCCAGAGCCCAGGCGTGAGCATCGTGCAGAATGGCATAGCCGACAAAAGGTGCAATAGCGAGCCGAGAGAAGGTCAACAAATTGGGAACCGTATAGATGTTCTCATGAGGCGTCAAAGCCGGTATCTGGATGGGTATCACTTTCCGGATGCCACGAGGTGCTGACGGAGCCTGTTTCGGTACCGAATTAGTCGGTAGTCTGGGATTCTAGGTTAGTATATCACGTGCTTTTCCGGGATGGAGGCGAATAGCGAAGAGAACCCATGTCATCATATATGCCTGGTAAATTCTGGAGCAAGCTGAGGTAGATAGGAAGACGTACTTCTTCGCTTCGTCTTCCTCCCCTTGACGGCATCTCACGGTGAGAGAAAAAACTCTCCTAAATACAGGAGTGGTACTCACAGCCCCTGCTGTTGTCCGGTATCTAGGCGGCACTGCGCCCAAAGGGGGGGGCACCGTTCTTCCGAGACAAGAATCTTTCGGGCCCAGCAAATGTCCCATGGTACGCGATTGGAGATTTACGGGCGACAGGGCCCGACAGCTCTGTAATAATCGCCTCTCTACCAGCGGTGACAGAGCCTCGACGGCGGCGGCGGCGTGGGAAATGGAAAGTATGGCATGACCGTTTCTCGTCAGGGAACGATGTGAACCCATAATAGACATTTGGCAACGGCGGCAAGCGGGAACGCCACCGCTTAGTGCCCGAGAAGCCATGGTGGATGGCTCACAGCATGCCCTATCCTTTCTGGAATTTCCGACACATCGACAGAATTTGGGAGTTTACCTAGCCACTATCAACGTGACGGGGGCGACCAGGGCTGCAGAGCATTGCCGGTTCTCGCACGGGCCATACAAATTGGCAGGGGTCTAAGAGGCGGACATATACGCACGGGCCATACAAGTTGGCAGGGTTAGGAGGCGGACCAACTCACAGGGTATATTTAGTTAGTTACCTCCACCCGCCCACTATTTCCCAGATACAGCTAGGATATGGCTCCCCATGCCATTTGTATGGGAAATAACGCCAGAGCAACATTATCAACAACGACGATTATCGTAAGCTTCACCACCTTACTACTTTTGATAACTAGCGCGATTTTTAATACAGTTGAAGCCATTTACGCGTTTTCCTAATGGATATTGAAGCCTAGCTTGAATATGTCAAGAATCAACGCTAGCGCTGTCATAATGGGATAGGATGAAGCGCTGCTTCGAGAGTAGTGGGAAACAGCAAATGAATTGATGAAAGTATTTTTGCATTCAAAATATATGGGAGTATACATACCAGCTGTTCATGGAGTCTTGCGGGGCGGTGGAGGCAATTAACTAAATATACCCCTGCGACATGCGCATTGTCTTCCTTTCCTATTTGGGAGTCGGCTCCCAGTAAAAAAACAACCGCAATACAGTAACCCTCGTACAGTCCCTTCGCAAACTCAGGACGTTAAAACGAGGGCAGGACGCCTTGTGGCCTCTCGGAGGGTATGTGATTGGCCAGAAGCAGGACGAACCAGGGCTACGTACCTGCAGTGCAACGACAATCGAGCTCCTGCCCCGTTCATGTGATAAGACTTGCTGAGCTCACTCAAGACAGCTCCAGCATTGCGGCTCCTCAAACTCCTGCAAACCAGGCGCAGATGTATGACGGGACCGGGTAAGCACTTCCCCCTTCCCAAGTCCTCACATGGCATGTTAACCTCTATATTCTCGTCATGTTTTGGTGCCACGTGTATGTCGTCGTTTCCTTTCGCACAACCAGTTAGCGTAGAGCTCCTTTCTTATTTTCAGAATTGCGGCGTACTAGAGGTAGCCTCGCCGGCAGTAGAGAGAGTGATTCACGCGACACGCTTTTGACTGTCTGTCACGTCACGGATAGGAATTTCGTTTGCGCATTCGGCCAGTGATCTCACTGGGAGGGTTGCGGGTATTCATCACTGCGGACTATCAAATCCATAGGCTCTCCGGCAGCGGCTCGGGCGTTTAGCCCGTATCTAAGGTTAGGGCTGCTTCGTTATCTAGTCTTCCTCGGGAATTATTAGAGGTGGGTATTTATGTCTCCCTTAGCTAGAGGAGACAAGGAGAACGGGCATGCCCGTGCCCTTGGCTACCTTCGCAGCGAACCCAAAGGTAATTTGTGGGTAGTATAGGCACACGACTAATTTCGCCGTCCAAAGACTCCCGGACAGACCCACGATAATATCGCATTCACCCCACGGCTACCGTCGAGCTCTTCATATTCCGAAGAATAGTTGGTAGTAGTGGAAGACTATATTCAAACCGATCGCCCGAGAGTTAAAGCAAGCGCACTTGTATCTTGTACGCGGGAAGAATGTCGCGGGGGAGGGGAGCCGTCTCAATTATGTACTGAGCATCAGGCCAAAGAAAAACATCCATGTCAAGTACCCCATTTTTCCCACTCCCAACGCTGATTTCCTTACTAATTACCTGCATGCTTCCCATTAACCTTACGGATACATGATGTCGCCCTATTGCCCATACACATCGTTGGCGTCACCGTCTGACTGCTTCCGCCGTTTGACTGCTTCTATTGTTGTCATTGCTTCCAAATGCCGTAGCGGTGTCAGGACGTGATCGCTGCTGAAGGGTGGCACAGAAAGAACTGAAGGACTGACCGTTGTATTAGCAAAAGTAGTGATATCTCATTGGCTCTACTAAAATGTGTTGTATTTGTATGAGAACGCTAGGTCCTGAACAGGTTAGAGAATCGGGGAGTACCTGACAAGGATGTTAAACTTATATATGACGTAGTAGTGCAGCACCGGAGCTAGAAAGGGGGTGAGTGTAAGGAGGTCGAGGTTTTCAGACGCGAGGAGACAAATTCTAATGTCGGTTTAGGCGTGACCAGTTAACTCAACAAGTAGCTACCTGCGTAGGCCGAAACGAGCGAATTGGGGCGCCCTTTCTGTCTGAACCGATAGTCAACTATCATAACCAGTACATATCCCATATCCGTAGGTAATAGAGTAGGTAGGTACAGTACAACCTTAATACAGTATCGGCAATGACAATGTGCTTTGCGCTTTGTGCTTTGTGCTTCTTGCTTTGTACTTTGTGCTTCGTTCTTCGTGCTTTGATCCCTCGGGGTTGGGGAAGTGGAGCTCTAGCAGAACCTTCCGGGAAGCTGCTACCAACAACCTTAACTTTGCTCGGTACAAAGCGTGTACCGGGTGTATGTGTATGCCCAGGAGCATGTGTTCCCAGGGGATGTGGCTAGGTTCATGTCCTGGCGGCTAGGGCAATCGCATTTAGGTTACGATCGTAGCTAGGGACGGTGACTGGAGGTAACGACCTGGTATAACAGCAACCGTTCCCCCTTCCCCCTTTACACATGTAGCCTTACCCGGCTCTGAGACGAAATTCTACTCCGAACAATTACCATAACGTACCGAGGAGTTTCCCTCACTATTAGAATGCGGCCAAATATGATAATCAGAACTACCATATCTTCCGTTTTCACCTCTCTTTTAGAGACGGAGATACCAATGAGATTTTCTACTTATTGCTAGAGTCGACGCCTGTGTGGCACAGTCGTGCCACGTCCTCGGTACGATGAACCGTTTCGAGCTCATGTTATCTCGCCACGGAGAGCACTAGCGGGCGGCGAATCCTCGCAAGATCCAAGGAGGAAAGGGGGCAGCCGTGGACTAATGTGTTGAGCCGGAGTGGCGTTCGGCTCGCAACAAGGTTTAACTTCGCACGAACCCGGAGTTCGAACTAGCTAACTGGCGTCTGTGCCGGACATGTAAGCATGACGGAGACCTGATGCCATCACGCCGGCGCTATGGTGGAAGGGCAGAAAGGGAACACGTCGCCAAGGGTCGCTCAAGTTCAATTTTTATGGGAACATGGGCCGAGTACATCAGTTCGACTGTTCAAGCGAACGCGCGCGCGCACACGCACATTCAGATCCACGCATATCTGTCGGTCATCATCTACTTGTGCTAGTTATGGAAGACGAGAATCTGTCGCCGAAGGCCGAAGCCTCAACAATTACACATGATAGTACGGCTTACGGATATCCCGAATGGCGTTTTGTCACTGGACCTAGCGATTCCTCATGCACGCTGGAACAAGATATACGACGAGCTAAAGGCACTGAACGATAGCACTGACTGGTATTTCGGACATGCCACCGACCACCCTTTCACCGCCAGATACGTCCGTGTCATTAGACTAGATCACTGTTCCTACGTGAAATAAATAAGGCAGACCATTCGTATGTTTATCGACACTGTTGTGCTGCTTTTTAGGTTCAAAGATATCACTCGGATGGGAATGGGGATGGGCTGTGATCGGTTCAAACGAACTGGGGAGTTTTCGTCAAACAACACTCTTGTCGGCTTCTCTGCTAAGTTGCTTCTCCTCCTTAACTAAAGTAGAGATCGCTATGGTGCGTTGCCGTCCTTCCGGTCTCTGTGAGCACGAGACTTTGTAGTTGCCCATGGGTCTTCCAGCGAGCCCTCTTGTAAAGCCGCCAGCCCTAAAATGATCTGCTGCTCCTCGAAATCCAGATCACTCCTATCTGTGGTACAAATATCTTCAGGGCAATCCCCTGTTAGACGCTCCTGTTCAACGCAGAGTCCTCGAGTGTTACAGCCTCTTCGCTGCAAGGACATTCGATCCTCGCTTGTAGCTACCCACCCTAGAACATCGAGGCATCTCTAAGATACGATCATCTAGCCGATGCGGCACTCGCCCCGCGGGGCTGTCACCGTGAACTCTCGCTGCCATCTCGGCCCAACTGACCAGACTCCGCCTAGCCTCCGCCTCGCCGCCTTTCCTCAGGAGTCTCTAAGGCTTTGACGTGTAGAGATACTATGGCGGCCTTTAATGCCGACTTATCTTAGCTCACGGCCTCGGCCCTGAAGCTTGGGAATTGGAACCTGGCACGAGCGAGGTTCTCGCTGATTTGAGACGTCGGACTCGATTGCGTGCGTGCATGTAAAACCCTAAAGACAGTCTTCGGCGACCGATGATCTATTGCGCAACTAGGAGAACCTTGTCAGAATAGGGCCGGGGAAACCTTATTGCTCCTTTAGTAGGCAGTCGTAGGGCTTCTTAGGAGCACACATTCCACCCGGAAGCGAGTCACTGCTCCGAATACGCCCCATTGGCAGGGGTATATGACCTCGCTCAAGGTTGCCAACCTCATAAAAGCCGCCTCATAAAAGCCAGATCTCCTCTACCTAACACGTCTCCCATCACAACACAATTTTCACCGTTGAAAGGAATCACTGCCCTTTGCACGATTCTTCTCGAACTTCTTGCAACCCCAAAGTCATCAACGCGAGTAGACGCCGCCGAAGCAAAAGCATATTGCCTGCTCTTTTATTTCTTTCTGGCTTCTAATCTACATTGCGCCAAGGTATTGATTTTCGCACTCTTTACCTTATTTCCTTCTCGGGGTTCGATGTCGAGTGTTATCTCCTTTAACACTTTCCCATTGAATCTTTACACGCGCCGAGGGTCCATGCAAAAAAACCTGTACCCTTCTGCCACTCTCCTTGTTTGCAGTTCTACCTACAAAAAGTCCCAAGTTAAATCCGCGCGCTATCTGACTTGTGCCTTGCAAGAAAGCTCTCACTCAAAAGGCAATTCAGACGCACCAGCAGAAGAAGCTTACTCTGGGGAGCATCATGTCTAGCCGTCCGCCTCCACACATTCCCCTTGAACCGACGTTCAGGGGTTATATCCGAACCACCATGGACGCTTTGATATTGTTCGAAGCATGCCTAAATGGCCAGTTGTCGCACGTCCCAAGACGGCCACATGACAGGGAGCGACCATCGCTCATCAAAAGCGGCCATGTTTTCATCTACGAAGAACACTCCTCGGGCATCAAGAGGTGGACCGACGGTGTCTCATGGAGCCCGAGCCGCATTCTTGGTAACTACCTCATTTACCGTGAATTGGACAAGCCTTTCCAGCCGGGAGAGAAGAAGCGTGCGATGAAGCGCACAAAGACAGAGGGAGTGAGCAAGCCAGCTAACTTGCCGCGACCGAACTCGACGGGTTACAGCAGCGCCATAGCAGCCTCAAGCTCCAGTCATTCCGCTTATGACGGCAACAATGATGTTCATGAGCTCGAGCTCGAGCGAGCTTACGTCGGATCTCTGGTCGACTCATACCAGTTCAAGCCGCATGGCCTCATCAAGAAGACAATTAGCATACAATACCACGGTATACAGCATCATATGGTTTCGTACTATAAACTCGACGATGCCAAGAGTGGTCGATTAGTTAGCCCATCAACGGACCCGGTGCTGCAGAACGTCGTGCCTCGCGCCGAGTTGTTGCAGGGCTCGAACTTCAGATCTCCTATTGAGGACCAAGAATATATGGTAGCTGATCCCCGCCTAGACCCCATGTACTCGGCGATGCCACATCAGCCGCCGGGTTATGGTGTTCTGGGCACCGTGAATGCGCGCTCGATGTCTGTTCCAAGTATA
This sequence comes from Monosporascus sp. CRB-9-2, assembly GCA_004155915.1. NCBI lineage: Eukaryota > Fungi > Ascomycota > Sordariomycetes > Xylariales > Monosporascus > Monosporascus sp. CRB-9-2. Next base: position 15,585 of record QJOA01000261.1, on the reverse strand, counting down.
GCATCATTCGCTAGCTCATGGGGTCATCAGTCTGCCTACCTTCCGAACGCCAGCTACCACATGGCGAGTGGCCTACCTTCTATCGGCTACACTCCACAAACCCATTCTTCTGCCTACTCATATGATCAGAGTCCTCTCACACCATATCGAATGCCTCCATCTTCGCAGCCCTCAGATCTCACTGCGGCAACGATGCATGTCAGACGACATTCGACTCTAGCTGACACTGGTGAAGGCAGCCATGTTGGGTATTCGATGCTTGGTGGTGCTGATAGGTCTCACATAAACCCAGCAGCATCCCTAGGCAGTAATTACAGCCTTTCCGACCAGAGCCTGACGCAGCCTACAGTAAACGGTGGGGGTGCGTTTGACTTTTCGGGTTCAGCACATACCCCTGGGCGCAGCTCGAATGTATATGACGGGTCGACTCAGGGCAGTGGAGCTTACGACGACGGAAGCGTTCCGGGCCAACAATTGAGCGGATATGATGGTCCTCTGGGAGGCTCCTTTGATACTATGACATCTCATCCGATACCACCGCGCCACGTCGCACCGGAATTCGCGAGTGTCTCGGACGCCACAACGGCCTTCGGCGCCGGCAGTCACGATACGCCTCCTCCCGGTATCTCTATCGATCTTGAGCACTCTGAATCCTTATCGACCAGAGTGGCGAACCGCGAAATAATTCCGCAATGGCCCAGTACTTTGTCAAATCGCCGGAACTAGGGGAGAGAGAGACAGACGCAGACGGTGCGATTATTGCCCGGACCTCGTGTCAACAACGCTATGTTGTAGCTCCTGGGAAATTGCTCAAGTTGCTCAACCCGGCACGGCATTAACATCATGTATCTCTATGTCCGTTGACTTGGGAGTATTGGGCGTTGCAGACGTCTTAGTAACCTTCTCGGGAGGGTTATCATGGTTGATATCTGCGCGGTGTTCAACCTTTGGTTCTCTATTCCTTTCCCAGCGGGTTGCCAACTTCTTCCTCCCTTGATGACGACGTGAGGGCCAACAACTGTCGCGTCACATTAAACTGCTCCTATCCCTCCACCGATTGTACAGCAACTTCTTTACTTTTTCCTTTCCAATAAGTCGGTCTCGCACCCAAGCTTTTGTGCAAGCAATGCATCCTCGATTGTCACATCAGGCAATTTTGCGGCACGGTCCGCCTGCGTCTTACTTCCGATGAATCCAATGCAGTCTGGTTTACCGCAGTAGCAGGGTTGATGGCCAGCTCCTTTGGCCTCTCTTGGCTCTGTTTCATTCTTCCTTTCTCTTCTCTTCTCCTTTCATGACGTCAAATACCTGCATGGCCCCATCCCCTCCCCGCCTCTTGCGCGCGCTTCTGAGCACCCTTAGAGATTGCTGCTGCTCTCAATGCTTCGAGAAGCTCCTCCATAGCGAGATTCTGGTAGGCAGTACCCTCCGGGACATCTGGACTCAACTCGCCCGACATACGTTTGGACCGCCATCGCATCCCTTGACTTGCTCTGGATGAGGATTCTTTCCGTCGCCTTTTCCTTCCGTCTCTGCTTCTTTCCTTCCATTGGGCACTAGGACCAGCATCACATCCCTTGGCTTGCTCTCGATGAGTTTTAAAGCATGGCATCACTCGATTCAATAGCGCCTACAGGATATAGGCGACGGTAGAGCAATGGAGTTCTTGATACCCACGGACCATGTAAATCTACTCGGATCAACTGCGGAATGATGGAATGATGGAATGATGGATAATGGAGTGTCAGTTGGCGCATAGGACACGATGGCGTTGGGTGCCTTCTGGGAACCTGAAAATTTCCTTTTTGCGTATCTGATAAACCTGCGCTTGGAACGATATCGTTTCGATGAAAATAACTTTGGAATTCAGGGGTTGGTGGTCTTCCCCTTTTCCTGGGTCCGGCACTAAGCGCATAATAGCTCATAAATGCCAGCTTTACCGGCATTATCCCCTATTAAGCCACTAAGCGGGGGCTTAATGTATATACATAATGGCGAAACGCCCCACCATGATAGCTTTTAACGAAACAAAACGAAACGAGACATTAATGACCTTCAGACCTGACTTACGTAAAACCAATACTTCACAATCATCGTACCAAAATCTTGGAGTTAGTGTGAGTTGCCATCTCGAGAGTTATTAGAGAATTTCAATGGTTCAGGTCCTCGGATTGGCCTCATTTATTGTGCATATCCATCGGACTCTCCCATTTCTCAAGCTCTCCGACTAATAAATAACCTCTTTGCAGTAGACTCGACGATGCTGGGACTGTGGGTTCAAGAGGACTACAAGCCAAGCCTCCTCCAACGCTAGCCTTTGCTACCTGAGTCGAACAAAAAACCCTAACTGATATAAAAAAGCTACGGCAGTTAGTTTCAAACCTTGCCAGCGTATATCCCTTGATTTACCTGGCCTGAAAACATATAATAGCATGTTCCTCTCTCTTCGCATGGTATACTACAGCCTTTCATGGAAACAGAAGAAACAGCTTTGAAAACTTCGGCTGGGTACGTACGGTTCAAGGCTGCTAACTATCGCAGTCCTTTACTAACAAAGCGCGATCGACTGTAGCAACCTGTGTGAGGGAGCCGCCCTGAACTGTCACGTCTAGGGCCGCTCATTGCATCCGACTCCGAACCTGAGTAGCTATCGCCTCCCGTATTCTCCCGCCGGTTATCTGACAGTCATCTCTCGAGGAAGAGCCAGGGCCGCTTGGTTCCGTTCATGCCGTATGCTTCGCCGGGTACTTCCATTGGTATAGGGATAGTGTCCTGAAAAATAGACAATGAACCAGAGGAAGACCGCCTCTCCGCTACAGTCCGTCCATGGTCCCGGACGGGTACCAATACTCCACATTCCCAGTTGCGACATGTTAGCTTGGGCTTGCCCGTCGCCTTGTCTTTCACCAGGCGACCCCTAGAAGACATCAGAGGTCAGTCGCAATCGTATGAGGGATAGAAAAGCCGCTTCGATGGGTCGCACAGATTAGAAGGGACTGTGAAACCTACCAGGCACTCTCGGACAGATTTGCGCTTCCAACATATCCCCATGCAGTAGGCGAGCCGCTAGAGTGGCGAGCCAATAGTATCTTGCTATGCATTAGGAGACCAGTTCGCACGCTCTTGCAGTCGCGCACCAGTCGGCGAGGGAAAGTCACCGAATCCCACCATTTCGACTGAAGGCAGATTGTTCCCGCGGCCTAGCTCTGTCTATTAGACAGTGAATATGAATAATTTAGGGGGGTTGACCCACATCCTTTCCACCTCGACTTCTGTCCACAGTATCGTGAGACGGGAAATACACACGAAACCTGTCCTCAAACGTTTCTGGCTGTGATTTCGTCGTCCGCTTTCCTTTTGACTTCCTCGCTGATCTCTCTTCGTATTCTTTCAAGCCATTGTCACCTGACAATATCAGTCATATTACTTGGACCGGAAAGCGGGGACATGCCGCACCTTGAGCGGCATGGTAGATAGCTGATATGAGATCCATATTAACCGACCCAAGGGACGAGACGACGTAGTCTATCTCGATGTCCCCCGTAGTGCTCAAACCAAGAGCCGTTATAGTTCGGCCGAGCCCGCAATATCCTACAGAGAGCATTAACCCGATTGTTTCCAGTATACAAATCAGATATGCACTACCTGTTCGTTTCCAATCCTCACCCACATGGGATTGTCCGCTTCCCGTTACGTTAGTCAAAAGTTACTAGATAGTTTGAAGTATGAAAGAGAGTTGCGGATGTCGTGGAACTCACATGCAGTGTACGAACCCGTAACGCGCCGTTGCTGAGAAATCATACTTTGCGAGGCTCGCGACCAGAGCCTCATCCAGGCCTTGCGCTCTGAGGAAATAACAGAGCTCTTCCTCGAATAGTGTGGGCTTGTTGCGGTTCGGGACGGTTGTGTCTCTTTGGGGTAGGTCGATGAGGAAGACAATGTTCTCCATAACACCCGTCTCCCCCCAGTCGTACGGTACTAGGTTTCCGCTTGGGATAACTATACGCAACGACCGGGGGTATTTCAAGAGCTGTAGTTTGGAATGCATATTGCCGAATGGCAGCACTAGAGTTTTGATTTAGGGTGGGCGACAAAGGCGGAATAGTCCTGATTGAGAGAACTCGCATACGCAGGATGAATAGGATTATCCCTGGTTGGGGGGAGGATAGGGGGTGTTTAATTGCTCTGCTAAGATAACAACTTACTCGGTGGAAAACAAAACTTGATTCGCTCTTCAGGGACGTTGGCCTTCATCTCTTCTTGCTGCTCTTTACATCAGCTTAGTTCAAGGCTACAGGCAAAAACCGAAAGAGATACCTGTGTGGCACCCGAAGCAAACGCAATGAGGAGCATCTTGGTCTTTTCGATGTCAATCTTGGATAACAACCAGTCCTCGTCCCACTGGAAAGAGCTCAGCACTGCCATTTCGAGCTCATCTTTCTGCAAGACCTCTTCGATTTTTATATCATCCCCCGTCCGCGTATAGCCGGAAGTCCATGTCTTCTTAATGACTCCAGTCGAAAATGGAAGGCTTGAGGAATGGCCAATGGCGGCCGAGGTTCCTAAAGCCGGCGTTCCATCCGTCTTTGCTTTTTGCCTTGGCTCTTGAATCATCTGGTCCTCGTCACGAGCTTTTCGCTTACCGAGTCTTGCAAGTCGCTCTTCTTCCATCTTTTTGCGGTCAAGCCCAGATAACCCGCACGTCACTGTTGGTGCGGTTTCCGGCGTGGCTAGAGAAGCGCCCATTGATGTTTCTTGCGTAGACGAGTTTCCAGCCTTCTTCGTTACGGATGGATAAATTGGACGCTTCTCCAAGTCCTCGTCACTACTACTATCGACGGGGAGTACCTCCGTACCTTTGTTTTCGACATCTTGTAATGATAGCTCGATGGCATAGCGTAGAGCAGCATCTTCGTCGCCATTGAAGGGATCCTGGGCGTCCATTGCCTATGGGTACGTGTGCTAGAGGATAGAGGGCGATAACTAAGCTTCAAATGCGGCGAAACGTGTTGGGGTACATGAACTTCCAGAATTGATGACAAACAGACCGATGTCTTGTAGGCCGCGTTGGACTAGGGGTTCAGCGCGTAAGGAAGCCACGTCATCACGTGATATGATCGTCTTAAAAGGATTGAAGGCATAAAGCTTATGAATGCGGGACAAAACCTTGACCAATGCACACATCGTTTGCATCGAAGTTGTCATTTATTACTTACCGAGGAGGGGGTCGGCAGTATGCGTGTACAATATTTCCGACTAAGAGGATCCCCGGAAACTGGGAAGAGGAGAAGCCACCAGCTAGCCATCATGACACAAGTGGAAGAACAATGTTATAGATAACGCGTGCTCAGTAACCCCTTACCTTCCCGTCGTATAACTCGAATAAAATCCATCCTACTTTCAAAATACGACGAGGGCGGTATATAACATTGCACCAAAACTCTAGCTAGAGACATACACATCCGCCCAGCACAGACCAGGCTGCGCTGGTAGAGTCAAGTGTCGATCAACTGAAGTTGCCATTTCAGAGAAACAGCGCGTCTTGGTGATATATGAGACCACGAAGGTCTATGATATTAACCGCCAAGGTCTATCGTAGCTAAGCCGCTAGACAAGTGCTGTGATATATCACCAGAAAATTTTTGTTTTATTTTAGACAACCCCCCAATCCTACCACCCCCCATCGCATGAATGTCGTCCATAGCATGCCCAAATCCGGTGATTCGTCGATCGTCTGAAGATGCCCGTGGCCAACCTAGGCCATGTATGACTTGCATCATCAACGTAGACGAGCAATGCGTTATTGACGTCGCGTCCTCCCGAACCTTGCCAGCCCAGCCGACTAATGCCAGCCCTGAACTCCAAATATGATGCTGCCCTTCCGTCTAAAGCCCCAAACTCCCCGGCTCCGTGCCCCTGTCAATGTCGCTTTCAAATCCCGAAGACTTAATCACCGACGTGCAATCCCACAATCCAATACTTTCGAAGGCGTCGCGGGTCCAGCCCGTGGAAGTGACCACGAACAAGGTCGAAATCTCAGGCGCTGTAGCACATTGATAATATAAAATAAGAAGAATGTAACTTGTACACTAGCTCGTATCAACAGCATATCTAAATACCAAAAATGCATGACCATAACCCTCGTGGGCGTCAGTAGCTACTCCGCTCAGTCCTTGGACTGGAAGGAGACCGAAGACACCAAAGGTAGCTGGTATATAGAAAGCACGTCGTGATGGGCAATGCCCAATGATGGCGGTGGGCGACTTCTGTGGTGCGTATGTGCGTAGTAGAGTGAAAGACAGAGAGAAAGAGAGAGAGAGAGAGAGAGACGAAGACGACGCCTTCAACGCTGGGGCGGAACGTCCAAATAGAAGGTATGATCGTCATCACGATTGAATGATCTAGTTCGACGGACTCAACTTAAGCATCCGTCGGAGGCTATCTTCCATCGTTATGATGTTATCGGGTCGTTGAGGAGAAGTAGATGCAGCTTCCACGGGCGCTTTTGATCGAATAGTCGAAGAGTAATCCCCCAGCACAGATGCCGGGAACATACCACGGGGTAGTGACTGCTGCTCGGACATCTGTTGTTCGGGAGGGCTGGGCGGCTGGGAAACAAGCTGTTGCAGGGATTTCTGAGGCGGTAGTTGGCGGGGCGATTGCCGTCGGCGAGGGGCTTGCTGTTTGGACGATGCAAGCTGCGGACTTGAGCCCAACTGCCCGTGGAAAAGATAGCGCTTTAGGGCATCGCTAGGATCTAAGTCATGGTTCTGCGACGGAGTAGGCGTAATCTGCGCAGTATTCGAGCCGGAGCGCGCGGCTCGAATGCGCTGCTGGTAGGGAGTAGAAAATGCTGGTCCAAGCGGCTGACCTGGGGTACCGTCCAGTTCATTTGTCGATATCCCAGGGGAGGTATTGCGCTGAGGAATAACTGGACGCCTACTTGCCTGAGCGCCCGTTGCCACTCTAGGAACGGTGTTCTGTTGTTGGGGCGAATCATGAGGCGGCGAAAACGGGCCAGGGGCAAGAGCAGTGACGGCATTCACGGAGTTCGCTCGATGAGTTCGGGCCTTTTCGGCTCTGTCGGCACGGAAAAAGAACTCGAGGGGTGATTCCTCATTCCGCGGCACAGGCGGGGGGCTGGGGGCGTCTTCTGAGTCGGTGCTAGGCGGAGAAGGTTCTTGGCCCGGGCGCATTGTCGACTTCACAGTGGGTGAGTCGCTGTGAGACCTGGCGAAGAAACTGGGCATCGGCAGGGCCGAGGGCGCAGGAGAAGCATGGAACGTAGAACCAGCAAAAATAGCCGGAGTAGAATCTTGCTGGGAAAGTATCGGTGGACTGGGACGATTCTGTTTCTCGTGGCCCGGTGACGTAGCTCCTCCTCCTCCTTGCTTATTGCGATTACGACTGCTTTTGTTGCGTTGCTTTGGATTCGTTGAGCCGGTCTGCAGAAACGCGGATAGATCGCCCCCAGACGCTCCATGCCTCTGGGGAGTGCAGGGACTGGTATAAGGGCTGCTCTTTTTGTACGACGGGATGTCGTTCTCGGACGCATACATTTTTTGTGGTGTCTTGTGGTTGCTGTTGTTGTTGTTGGTGGTGGTGGTGTTGGTGTTGTTATTGTTGCGGCCCTGGCGACGTCGGCCGGGTGTATTCTTGAGCTGAGTAGATTGAGTCATGGTGTCGCGAAGACATAGATGTATCCGGCCGAAAGTGAATTAGGGAAAAGATTGAAGAAGTTAGAGATTGGCTGAGCACGGGTCAAAGGTTCCTTAAGAAGAAGAAGGGATGAAATAGGTAGATGTTAGAGCGTGATAGAATAAAGATAGAGGGTATCTATGCATTCCGAGAAGTTTGTATGGTAGTGGACGTGTGTGCCCATTTAATGTAATTACAGGCAAGAGTTGTTCAAATTGACTACCACCTGCTCCCTGGTCGATGCGACGTAATGCGGGGGCCAGACAAAGGACGAGGGAAGGGCTCTTGGAGGCGCTATGTATGAAAGGGGAGGCTGGGCTCCGGTGGACGGGTCTTGTCTCCTTAGGCGTTGACTCTTCAATGAGACTTGATTATTGGGCTTGCGATTTGCATCTGCCAACTTCGTAGCAGCATATGGCTGGAGGCTGGTACGAGTCTAACCAAGGCGTAAGTACAATTTGGTGTAAACCATGCGATATAATTTGTATTGTTGATATGCGATGTGTTGGCTGCGGGGTGTCTTCTGTCCATATTGTTTGTTGTTTTGTGGACCATTCAGTCGTATGGGTCTTGGCGTTGATGAAGATGTTCCTAGCACTCAGATTCCATGGGAACGTGTTTGGGTTAAGAACAACCGGAACCCAATTCCGTTATGGTTTTCTACTTAGGTGCTAGACTATATAGCATTATGCTGGGTACCCAGTAGGGTGACAGCTAGGTATTAGAATATGATATATCATTATTAGGCCTGAGGCAGAACGTTTGATCGTATATTACGAACTTAGGTCAGTTGGTATTTGGGCGTCTACTTTCCCATTATTAGCGGTGTATGTCGTACCTTGGGCAAGTAGATAAAAGCCTGACTGGGCCGCTTATCATATATACTTGGAACTCATTAATATGCAAGGTACATACCTACGCAGGCAAACTGCCTACCCATGTACCTACCTACTAGTATAGGTAGACAGGTACCCATCAGACTGCCTGCATGCACTTACCTACCCGTATGGACGTAGGTAGGTATGTGCAAATAGAGCTCCGTAAGAAGCAGTACATAACGGAATATATACAGTTTTCTATAAATCAGAGCGAGCTGGTACTTGGTCTGCCCTTCAGCCCTTTTTCAATCCGACCTGAGCCCCACCGCCCCAAAGGTTCACAGTGCTAGGTACTTAGTACAAACCACCATCATCATCATCACAATCATAATCACAATCACATCTACCATCTTTAACACCATCACCATTCACATTCACCAATTCCCATAAGCGCCACTCCCACCACGACAGTAGTCACTAGACAAGATTTTGGCCTCTATTTCAACTAGTGCTAGAGCCATTTGCACTCCGACTTCAACACTCATCCACGAGTTTCACCAAGCATCATTGCACAATGGCTGATGTGGATATGACCGATGCACCCACTGCCTCTGTCGCTGCTCCCAAGAAGGAGCGCAAGGGTGGTGACACTGAGAGCAAGGCCGATGGCAAGAAACGCTTCGAGGTCAAAAAGGTAAGATGAAATGGTACGTATGGAAGTGAGCGAGCAAGTGCTGACTGCGACATGGATCTGTAGTGGAATGCCGTCGCACTATGGGCTTGGGACATCGTCGTCGACAACTGTGCCATCTGCCGAAACCACATCATGGATCTATGTATCGAGTGCCAGGCAAACCAGGCCTCCGCTACGAGCGAGGAGTGCACGGTGGCATGGGGAATCTGCAACGTGAGTTCTCTCTCCGTTTTCTATCTATCTGTGACAAGAGCTACCAGCTAACTGACCCTTCTCCGCTAGCACGCCTTCCACTTCCACTGCATCTCTCGATGGCTGAAGGCTCGACAAGTCTGCCCTCTGGATAACAGAGACTGGGAGTTCCAGAAGTATGGTCGTTAGGTTGGACAGGCCAGGCGGCAGAAGTCGAGGAAGATAAGCAGACGAGCAGCAAGGTTACTCATGGCAGACTCATGTCGCCACGCGCAAGAAGCAGCACCGCGCCAGCCTGCTTCTATGAAACAACCTCGGTCTACGAGGCACTCGGTTGGTTGCAAAGCTGAATTACTGCACTAAAGAATCGAGTATATTTGTGTGGTAGCCATCACGGCCTCCTGGACACATCCCCCACATCTACCTTATATGAAAGCTGGGGTGAATAAACTCATTGCTTAGAAAAGAGCTTCTCGTCTATGACTATTTCCTGCTGCGCACTTGTGATGGCCGACCCACCGCCGACCGGAAGCCAATCGACCTTGTGTCTGTTGAAGGGGGGCCAGGGAGGAACGACTAGCAAGAACGTAAGGGCCGTGCCGCCGAGGCCTATCTTGAGGGCTAAAGCGATGTCCTGGAGGATGAAACCCATGAGAAACGACGCGACCTAAGCGGTGAAGATGACAGCGATCAGTAACAGCTTCGTGGAAAAAGACTCTCCCCTCGCACACGGTCGATCAAGGGATGGTGATATCATACCCCGACTGCTGAGAGTGCAACGGTCGCAAGTATCTCGGCTAGCTTCTGGCCCTCGAAGTCCTTTAAGTTATAATCCGTTAGTCGGGTCCTCGCCTTGCCTGAGGACACAAGTAAACAGATGCGACTAACGATTTGTCCCTCGGCCAGGTCCCTGACTTGGTCCAATATCTGTTCCGCCATTGTAGGGGATTGGGTGCGAGCCCGAGCGGGCAGCAATGCGAAACCGGGCAAAGTAGAAAGGCTTCTGGTACGTTGAGGAAGTCGGAAGAAGTTGACTGGTTTAATGTTATCGCTAGGGAACTTATTACGAAGGAAAGGTTGCACTTGGAAGTGACCAGGTAATCCACTTTCAGGAATGGACCCCTCGGGAGTCAGGGATCATTTATCCAAATTTAGGCGCTCGGCGTATATACGCGCCGTACGTGGAGAGGCCTGTTAATGTGGTATGGGGATAGAGAGCGAAAGTGTCTAAAGCAGCTCTCAGCTGTCGAAGGGCTCCCACCGCCGCTTGTCAGGTGAGTGCCAACCGCGCATGATAACATCCCCCCCGATACGAGGCTTCGAAGGCTCTTCGTAGCCACGATGCCTCATCAGATACCTACCTACAGGGTACCTAGTATTTTCACACGCTGATTCAACATACCTACATATAGTACTACTTAAATCCTCCCGCCCCTGTACAGTTTCTGGGGAAGATCCTACCTAATATGAAATCTGGACCAGACGCGATGTTTAAATTTTGAGGTCTACCCTTTTATGAGATATTCCTCTATCACATCACGTAAGTCAGCCCACCTTCTAGAGATTTGCCGCCATTCAGAAGTCTTCGCCCTTCACAGTCAAGAAATCCCACTGGCTAATAAGAGATTTAAAACACTGGGTTGATTCACGTGCTGCTATTAAAAGAACTTTGAAGGGATGGATGAGTCCATTACGAAATTATGTAAATATTACCCTTTCTTTCCTCTTCCCTTAGGGGATTCAGGTTGTTGGCCATGCTGGGCAGCAGTCAGGATTGATCACTTCTACGTACTGTGTAGGTAACCGAAGCGAATAAAATCGTAGGTGCATATACACCCGTAATACGTCGAAGATAATGTTGACAATTCGCATGTCCGTTTTGATGTACCTTTGGGACAACCCTTTGTATAGACCATACTGATTTTGTATTAGTCGCCTATTAGCGTGCCCCGCCAGTACATGGCAGTGGGCGAAACCTTTTTGCCTGATACCGTAGTAAAGGTCCCTACCAGGTACTTCATTCACCCTGACCTCCAGCTGTCTTTGTCCTAATCCCAAAATTTTCAACCAAGCTTCTTCCTTCGTCTTTTTTCCAATCTTCACAATCCACACAACCCAAATTGCCGCAAATTTTGCGCATTCAATCATCACACATCACACATCACACAGCTTCTTTTCCTTTTCTGGTCCGTTTCCAGATTCCTCTGTAGTACTGCCCATTGAAACAGCTTCATTCTTTTCAGGGGAAGAGGAATTGATCAAGTCTACAATTTCCCCCCATTCATTTCAGAATCGATACTTCGTGATACGCGAAGCCCCAACTGCATACCCGTCACTCTCACCTCAGCAAGTGACGGTATACCTGTATCTTCATAATCGTCTAGCAACCTTGTCGATCTCGGTCGGTTACTACCTATCTCGCCCCCCTTTCTTGCGGTCACCCATAATTATAGCCAGGACGGTTTCGGATCTCAACGCCATCGGTTGCCTCTCTGCCTGAAGGTATTGTCCAACAGTATCACTTCGAGAATCTCCAGCTCTCCTCCGCGGCATCTACCGCTAGATCATCGCAAACCACCAAGTTGGCGGGCCTCACCAGCGTTCAGTTCTGTTTCTCTCGTCCGCTTCTCGGCCCTGACTTCTGGGTCTACAGCGGCGTCGACAAGAAGCCCCCATAACTGGACCGTCGCTCCTTGCTGTTTTGACATCCAGCAACTTTCGTATCAGCATCCCTTTATACCGAGCTCGACCTGGCCTGAATTTGAGTTGGGCTTAATCCACGCGCCACACTGAGCTGCTCGTCGGATAATTTTCCTGCAGTCGGCGTGCTGCCACGCCTGCTGCTTCTTCTCGGATGACTTCCGACTTGCTGTCTCCGTCCAGCATGCGCGCCCTCCCTTAGTCGTAACGCGGGTGGCCTTTTCCACGCGCCGTATATTGTATCGATCAAGCCATCAAATAAGTCACTGCTGGTGACATCCCTTCCTCAGTGCTACTCAGTATTCATAAATAGACCGCCAACGCCAATATGTCCGATCACGAGGAAATCGCGTCTAACAGGGGGTACGATACCCCGGTGCCCGAATTGGATGACCACCGCCATCAAATCTCTGCGCAGCGGCCCGACCGCCCGCGCCGTGGAACCGTCGACACTCTATACGGCTCGCGCCAGCATTTAGACCACCAATCTGTCCACCCGCCCATCGAGATTAGGGTCAGAGATTTTGAGGAAGCTATTGTCGACGAGGATGACGGCGCTTTGTCTCCCACCATTTCACACACTCGCCGTCCAACTTTCAATTCTAGTAACGAACGTGACATCTCTCCACCCAACTCCGTCAAGGCTTTTGCCGAAGCCCGTCGTCGCGAGCGTGCTTTATCGGTTTCAGACCCCCGCGGTGATAGACAGGAAGACCCTCATGGTATATATCGTACTTGCTCGACAGAGAGCCGCCACAGCATCCGCAGCCACAATAGTCATCGTACTGCGCGCAGTCGTCCTGCTACGTTCCCTGCCGATGACACGGGAAGTCTGGGGACAAACAAGACCGCTGAAGAAGACGTCTGTTTCCCATTGCAAGATGAGCAACATCGAGACAAGCTCTATATCGACTTCGACTTCTTGGAGAATTTTGTGGCATCCGAAAACGCAGCACGCAGAGCCAGTCTCGAAGCCCAGAAGGCCCCTAAGGTATTCACGAACCAGCAGCCCAACCATTCCACCTTGCTCAACAGCTCCTCCATGGTCACGACTAATGGGGACTTCATCGACGTGCCCTCGGGTTCCTCAGTGATTGATGAGAAGTTGCCGCAAAGGGTTGACAATGCGCGATCAAGCATCGCCGAGAAGGACCCCGTCGACCCCAACCGATTCAGTTTCTTCTCATCTGCCTGGGAATCCACCATACACGCGGCTGAGTTCGGTGATCTCGTCCTTCCCGGTGAGAGCCTGCGGGGCTTGTTTTCATTCCCCGCTGGTGAGCCTGACGGAGTGTGGTGGTTGAATATCAATAGTCCGACTGAGGAGGAGGTTCGTGCTCTCTGCAAGGCCTTCGGTGTACATCCTTTGACCATCGAGGATATCACCACTCAGGAGGCGCGTGAGAAAATTGAACTTTTCTCGTCCTACTATTTCGCCAGTTTCCGGTCATTTAGTGTCGTCCAGGAGGAACACGGCGTTGACTACGAACCCTTCAATATCTACGTAGTTGTGTTCCGAGAGGGTACGCTGAGCTTTAGCTTTGAGCCGAACAGCCATGCCTCCCAGGTCCGAAAGAGAATTGCTATGCTGAAGGACTACGTTGCGCTCAGCAGCGATTGGATTTGCTATGCCTTGATGTAAGTATTTGCCCTCTATGTGGGGTTACTGTGAATATCGCTGATAGCCCTTACTAGTGATAATATTGTTGATTCGTTCGCGAAGCCTATCCACAGGATTGAGCTTGAGACCGAAGGCATCGAGGACTCTGTCTTCGTTGCCCGGGCAGATGACATGCACACATTCCTCCAGAGGATCGGAGCTGTCCGGAAAAACACCCTCGGGCTCATGCGCATCCTTGGCGGCAAGGCCGATGTGCTGAAGGGCTTCACCAAGCGTTGCAACGAAAACTATAAGGTCACCCCTCGGATGGACATTGGAATGTATCTGGGCGACATTCAGGACCATGTTGTGACGATGATGACGAACCTCACGCACTTCGAAAAGATTCTGTCTCGTGCTCATGGCAACTATCTAGCCCAGCTGACCATTGACAGCATCGCTCAGGGGACGAAGACGAACGAAGGCTTAACCAAGATCACCTTCCTCGCCTCCATCATCGTTCCGCTCAACGTGATCACCGGCTTGTTTGGGATGAACGTCCACGTTCCTTTCCAGTATGCCGAGGACTCGCTTATTCCGTTCTTCGTCATATTCGCGTCCTTGGTCACCTTTTCAGTGGTCGCATTGCTCATTGCGCGGCGGATGAAGTACCTCTAGTACATGTACCTCGGTATCGGGATTGTTAGAGGGTTTTGATTTTTGTAGAGCAGCTAGAAATGGCTTCCCACTGCCCTGGTCTTAGAAGCGAGTTTGGAACGGGAGGTCGTGACGCAACATCCGGACAAAACGCAGACGGAATTCTGGGGGAAATCGTGATGATGGTTCCTTTCGAAAAGAAGCGCACCTAGATGGGGTGTCTCTAGATATCAAAAGATTTGTAGACGACATCCGCGACGCGGACAAATTACACAATGTATCAGTGACCAATATACACGACTGCATCCAGTGTCCAGCCCTCATATGTTGAGGGCTCCCAGTCAGATGCTGTCCTTAATCCCATGTCCTTATGTATTCGACCTCACATCTCACGCTCCTTACAAGTTGTCGGTGTCTAACCTATAGGTCAACAATCCAGTCCACGGGCCGCCCCCTTCACGGGCCACGTTTTCCCATACAAATCGTCGAAATTACTAAATTTTCAGCAGAAGTTCAAAATTCAAGTAAAAAGCGGGGAAATAAAGGGGTTCTATAATTATTATTAAATTTAAGTTATGTAAGTAAAATAATAATAAAAATAATTAAACTTTTATTTAAAAAATATATATTATATTTAAAAAGTAAAGAAAATTTTAAATTTTTTTTTTAATTTTAAATTATTTTAATAATATATAACGTGCTATATAAGTAAGCGAGCTATATAAGTAAGCGAACCAAGTTTTTTAACTTTTTAATTACCTAACTTTAATTATAAATTTCTTAACGATAACAATATAAAACGTTTTACAAAAAAAGTTAGGCTAAACCTAACTATTTAAGTTAAAAATCAAAATTTAAAACTTATTTTTAAAAAGTTGTATTTTATATATAATATCTTCAAATTTATTTTAAAACCCCGATATTACGGTCGATACGTCCGAACCGATAATGCCCCTAATTCGCAAAAATTAACGCCGATCGAAAAAAATTTTATTATCGAAAAAATTCTTAACTTAAATACGTAAACTTTTTTTATCCGGTTTTAATACGTTAAAAATATAATTAATATATTATTTACTTAACGTATCGTAAAATAGTTTAAAATTAATTAAACGTTAAATTTTACTAAATAGCTAAAAAATAAAAATAAAAATAAAAATAAAAATAAAAATAAAAATAAAAATAAAAATAAAAATAAAAATAAAAATAAAAATAAAAATAAAAAT
>QJOA01000260.1:0-83109 GCA_004155915.1 Monosporascus sp. CRB-9-2 | reverse complement strand
CGAATAATTAAAAATTAATAAAATTTATTATAAAGTATATATTTTTTATAATTAAAACGTCCGTATTTTAAATTTTAAAGTTATAAAATGTTATTACGAAATGTATTATAAAAATAAAATATATAAGTATAAGGATAATTGTAACAAAAGTAATAAGGATTAAAAACTTTTTAATAAAATTAAAATTTATATTTAAAGGTCTTATTTTTATTTTAAAAAATAATATAGGAATATTTAAATAGGTAAAGGAAATATAAATATTACGAAAAAAACGTTATATTAAAATTAAATATTATTACGTACGATAGAAAGTATAGGTAGAAAATATTAGTTTATAATACGTAAAAAGCAAAAATAACCCTGTAAACAGGTTTATAAAGCTATTTAATAAAACGAATTTTAAACGGTTCGTACGGAACTTGGGATTTAAGAAAATACGAAATTAAGGTTTAATTCTTATATAGATTAATTATTTTTAAATTTGATTTTGGACTTTTCGGATTTTTTAGCTGCGGTTACCTTACGTAAAAGGGCGTATTGGTAATTGATGTTTTTAGGTGCTGCAGGTTGGTGGGCTTTGTTCAGGCTAGGTAGCAGAATGCTGCCTGAAATAGCCTTTGTTTATTGATAATCCTTTGTTACCTAATCGTATATGTAAGGGCGATTGCTTACGGATTAGATTTATTTTTTTTTAAAACTTAAAGAATTAATATAAAGTAATTACGCCAGATTTTTGTATTCGATTATTATGATTGTTAATATAGTAACATTTTTTGGTTGATTAATAACCGTAATACGTTATACGAAATAGTTAATTGCAGATTTAAAAGTTAAGTTAATAAAAAAAAGTACAAAATTTAAAAAAAAGCCGTTTAGTTAACGATTTAGGAAAAAATTAAGTAATAATTAACGATAATAAAAAAATGCAAAGCTTTTAAAAAATTCCCCGTTAAGTAAATTAATAACTTATCCGATAACGGTTTTATCCTTAAAGGATGGAAGTATATAAACGATAACCTTTTTTTTTTTTTTTATTATAAACTTTTTTTCGATTAAAAGGTTTTTTAAAATAAAAAATTTTATAATAAAGGAAAGTAAACGGAAAAATAAAAGGTATTTTTAGTAAAAGATAACCCGTCGCTTTAATAATAAAGATTAAAGGTAAATTTAAAAAAATTTAAAACTTTAATTTAAAAATAATATATCGAAGTAAATTTAAATAAGCTTTATACGTTTTTAAGTACTAATATAAATGGGATTAAATAAAACGTTAAAGTACGGAAAAATAAATATTAATAGGTTAAGGATAAGGTTAAAGATATAAGGTTTTAAAACCAAAAAATTAACGAAATAATGTTATAATTAAACGACGTAATAATAAAATTTTTGGATATATTCGGAAATAAAGTAACGCGAAATTTTAAAAGTTTACGTAATATAAGTACGTAACCGAAGGCGTTATAAAACGTTCCGCTTAAAATTAAGGCGAATGGTTTTAAGAAAGTATTTATCGTATTAGAAAGCGATATAAAAAAAATTAACCTTTTAAAAGAAGGCGGAAAAAAATTTAGAAGGTAGTTTATTAAAAAGTTTGATTTTCCGAAAAAAAAAAAGTAAAAAGGTAAAGTTACCGTTTAAGGGAAAAAAAATGGTATGCGGAAACTTTAATAATTTAGATAATTTATTATTTTTATTTTTTTTAAAGTTATTTAAGGATTTACCGAAACGATAAAAAAAATATTATAATTTTTTTAGTAACTTTTTCGGTTTTAGTTTTAGTAATTTAGATAATTTTAACGAATTAGGTATCCGTTTAAAGGAACGGAAAAAGGATTTTAAGAAATTTAATAACAATTCGAAATTTCGTTAAAAACGTTTCGATTTTTTTTTAAATAAAAAAAATTATTTATTAGGTTAGGTTAATTAAAAGCTTTAAAATAACGTTTTTAATTTTATATTGGAAAAGATTAGTTATAAGGACGGTATAAAGTTAAAATAAATTAATTAATTACGTTTAACGAAAGTTATTATTAAAACTTACAAAAAGGCGTTTTTAAAGTTAATTATAGATATTAAAAAAAGAATAAAAATATTAAAAATTTTACGAAAAATTTATATAATAATAGGTAAGGCCTGGTAAAGGTTTTTTTAAAAGGAGTTTAGTAAAATTATATACGATAAAAGAAACCTTATATAGTTTATTATAAAGTTTTAAAAGTTATTTCGAAAAGTAAAAGGTTATGGTATAAAATTTAGGACCGAAAAGTATATTACGATATTTTTTATTGCTATAAAGAACTGCGTTAGTAATTAGTATAAAACGATATAATTAATATTTAGATAAATGGATTTTTTTTTTTAGTAACTAATCGACGATTTTAATAACGAATTTTATAATCGTATTAATAAAAAGAAAAATAACGGATAATTTTATAACGTTTAAAGGAATAAAGGTAAAAAAAATAATAATAATTTCCGAAATAATAAACCTGTATAAAATAAAAACGGAAAATTATTTTGTTTTAATTATAATAAGTACGGATATTTAACGAAGGATTATTTTAAACCTTAAAAAAAAAAGAATAATAAAGGTAAAAAAAGAAAGTAAGGCCGAAATAAAAGTAAAAGTTAAAGGAATAATAATAATCAAAATAATAACTTTCGTAATATTTACGGTAACGCTTACGGCGGTAGACCGGGTAAAAAGTAATTTATTTTTAAAGGTTTAGAAAATTTGTACCGTTTTAATAAAGGAATATTTAGCGCTTATATTGATAAATAATAACTTTAAGACTTTATATAGTAATATAATAAAGTAATTTAGAAATTAATTATAATAATTAATATTATTAAAATTATAATGCCTAAATATATTAAAGTAAAGGTTATAGTAATTAATTATTTTAAAGTTTTAATAATTGAAAGTTTTAAAATAACCGTTATAAATAACGCTGGCGAGACGTTTTAAAAAGTAATTATAATGGTTAAATATTTTAAGGTTATAGCGATTAAAAGTTTTAAAATAATTATTATAGGTAATATTATACTGTTATATGTTTATTTATTTATAAAAAATAATAAAGATAAGTTATTTTAAAATTTAGGTACGAACGTTAATATTACGAATAATATTAAGGATTACGAAAAGAATTTGGTTTTAAATATTAAAAATAAGGGAATTTATATTATGATAAATGGAGAACTTATTATCGTTATTATTATTGGAATAATAAAATGGCCTTTAAAGGGGCCCCGTAAAAAGAATAACGAAATTATGGTAAAATATATTTTATATATTAACGATTTTTTTTTAAAGATGTTTTTTGGAAAGATATATTATAGAAAGGGAGGTTACTTAAATAGGAACATTTTGGTAAATTTTAACGGGTTTTAGTTAACGATAATTAACGTACTTCGGAAAGGTTTTTTTTTATAGCTTTATAAGAAATTAGAACTTATTATTAAGGCCCCGGAATTAACGAACGATAAGAATTATTAATAGGGATATATATTAGGGGAGGTATTTGGTAAGGATAACGACGGTAACCTGAAAAGGGTACTTGTTAACGTTTTTAAGGATGGAAAAGTTTGTATAACGGATAAAGTAATGAAAAAAATTATTTTCTGGTACTGCCGTTTTTGTTACCTTAATATAAAACGATTGATTTGGATTATTAAAAAGTTTATAGGGATAAATCTAGATTTTAACGAAGTAAAAACGTTATTTTATATAGCGTATAACGAAAAAAAGATACGGAAAATTTTATTTATAAACCTTTAACGATGGGGGTAGTACGTAAAAAAGATTATTTGGTATAATATGGGCTTAATTAAACCCGTTAATATTAAGAATAATAATTATTTCGGTTTTATTATAAATAATTTATCGCGTTATAAAAAGTATTATTCGTTTAAAATTAAAAACGAAATATAATAAAGCTTATATATATATATAATACGGATAATTAAACGTTTAAAAACAATATTTTTTAACGTAAAAGGTTAAAATAAAAAAATAAAAACTTTATGCCTAGATAACGGTAAAAAATTCGGTATATTAATTATCGAAAAATTTTGCGTAGTTAAAGGTATTAAATTGGTAATTTTTAGCTTTTATAATTAATACCAGAACGAAATTACGGAAAAAGATATTTAGTTTTTATAGGACGAAATTTATACGATTTTTATTTAAATAAAAATTCCGATATATTTTTGGAATTTAATAATAAAAGTTATAACGTATATAATTAATAAGATTAAATAGTTTATAATAAAGGATATAATATTAATTAAATATTTTAAAAACGTATTCGAACTTAATAAGTTATATAAGTTTAATAATAATTATTTTCGAATTTTCGATAACAGGTATATAATTTTAATTAATAAAAATTATAAAATTAAATTAAAAAAGTTAGCAGCCCGTAAAGCAAAAAGTATATTATTAGGTTATTAAAAGATATATAATTATAAGGTATAACTTTTAAAAAGCGGTAAATTATTTATAATATTATATATTATAATTTATAAAGATTTAAAAAAATTAAGGAAATTTCCCGACCTTAAAAATATTATTTAATCGCTTTTATAACCCGTATAAAAACGTCTGAGATACCGTTAAAGATAAAAGGATGTCGGAATAAAAAATAAGGACGATAATGTTATTTCGGAGGATAATACGGACCAAGAAATTAAGTAAGTTAAGTGTAAAAGGGGATGCCCGAAAAAGATAATTCTTAAATTATATACCCTAAAGGCCCTAAACGAAGCCTTTAAGTTAATACGCGAATTAAAGTTAGTTTTGACCTAAAAGGGCGATAATTATAGCTTATATACCTTTTATTTCGTTTTAGACGTCGACGACGACGACTTTTTTGGAGGTTACGGAAACGTTGATTAAGTTATCCGGAATATTTACGAATACCAATAGATGGTTAATATGCTGAAGGATAAATACGATAATATTTTTAAAGATTTAAAAGATATTAACCTAGGTAAATTATTTATTATTTATAAGTTATTTGTAGTAATAAATAACGGCCCGTTTTTAAAGGAAGTTATAAAGGGCCTAAAATAAGAGATATAATTTAAAATAAATTTTATAAAAATTAAAGAAAACCTTTTACGTAAAATTTTTAAGTTTACGCCTTTTAATAAAAAAGTTTATAAATATTTTATTAATGCTAAATAGGTATTAAAAATATATATATATATGTAAGGGCGATTGCCTACGGACTAGATTTGTCCTTTTACTAGAACTTAGAGAACCAACACAGAGCAATTACGCCAGATTCCTGCATTCGATCACTGTAACTGCTGACACTTTACGAATATTTTTAAAAACTTTTACGAAAAATAAAATGGAACCGACGGAAGTTAGCAGAAAAATAATCGGCATAAACATAATTAAAAAAGCCTTTAATTCGGAAAAACTATTATTAAAATCGAATAAAATAAAACCAACTTTTAAAAATCCAAATTTAATATTATCGGACATGATAATAACTTAAAACGCGTCGTAAAAGCCGGTAAAAAAAATCTTTTTTAGTAATATAAATATAATAACGTTATAACGTTTTATATCACTAAGCGCAACATATTAATAAACGCAACACTTTTTGACATTTTGCAATAATAAATTTAAATAACTTAATAATAATATATCGTATTAATTTAAATTAATCAGATTCTTTTTCGCTAAACGTATTTATAACTTTTATATAAATACGTATATTATATCCAGGTTTATCGCAGACGCTATATTTCCGTTTCTTGGTTTTAACCTTTTTGCGACGACCCTTTCCAGCTACTGTTAGCTATACCTTTTTACCACCCCTTCTTTTTTAAGCCGAAAAAGTTTATCCCTTTTATATAATAAATGCTCTTTTTTTTAAAAAAAAAAAAAACCGTTTGTTTTTAATTTTACGACGTTTATTTAATATATAGTTCGTTTCGCGTAATTAGGCAGCTTTTTTCCGTAAAAAAACATTTTCGTATAAAAATCATAAGTTACTTTTGGTTATAAAATTAACCGATTTAATTATTTTTATTAACGAATTACCTTAATAACTTTTAATCTTTTTTTATAAATAACGTTTTTATTTCGTTATTTTTTTAATATTTTTAAGAGTTTTTGCGGGTAAAGAACGAATAAAACCGGTAAAGGTTAACGGGAAAACGGTTGGCGTAAATATAATTAAAGGAACCTTTAATTCGGAAAAAACGTTATTAAGATCGAATAAAATAAAACTAATTTTTATAAATACAGATTTAATATTTTTAAAAATTATAGTAATTTGAAACGTATCGTAAAAACCGGCAAGAAAATTTTCTATAGAAATATAGGTATAATAACGTCGTATTAGGTTTTCGATATATAACGAATAAATACGTTTTAAAACAGAAAAATAAAATATATTAAAAAGTTAAAACCGATACGAAAAATATACGGGTATATAAAATATAATAATGTTATAATTTACGCAGTATTTTTCGAATTTTATCGAATAATAACTTTTGTAATCGTCGAGAATAAAAAAACCTTTCAAATTTTTCGTACGCGTCCGAATATATTTATTAAAATATTAAATTTATTTTAAACTTAATTTATTTATTATTTAGTTATTATTATTTAATACGATTTTTTAATTAGTTATTAATAATAAGTTATTATGGTATTAAAACTTTCAGTAATTCTTTTTATTATAATAATAAATAGCAATATAATTTAACTTTAAAAATTAATAATTTAAATAATTATAACATAAATTTTTTTCTTATGTTTATTTAAAATTTTTACGTTTTTCGATATTAATAACTATTATATCCGTTATTATAAAAATTTTTATCAAAAATTTAATTTTGTTAAAGTTATAAATATCCTGTTTTATAATACCGTATTTTACGATAATAGCCTAAATAAGTTCGAATTATTTGCGAAATATTTTTAGATTTTCGAATAGGATCCGTTAATAATCGATTTTCGGATTTAAACGCGTTTAAATTTTTTTTGCCGTTTAATAAATTTCGACGCCCAGTTAATTTTAATACGTTCCATAACGCGTTAAGTAAGTAATAAATTCGCTATATTTTTAATATGCTAAAGCCGGATAGGAAACGTTTATATATTTAGGTTAAAAATTTGGTTGATAATCGATTTTTTTGGGTCGGCGTTAATTTTCATAAAAAGGAAGTAATATCGGTTCGGGCGCGTTTACCGGTAGAACGGTAAGTTAAGGTAAAAGATAAAACTTTATAAATAAAACAAAATCTTTTGTAATTAAGTTTCGAGTCTCGTTTTTTAGCCTGAATAGCTAGGTTTGTTTTCGCTTTTTTTATAAGGCGTTTTATAATATTAGCGTTAAAGAATAGACGATTAAAGATAGATAGTTGAGATAGCTAAAAAAGTGTTACGCTTATTAGTATGTTGCGCTTACTGGTGTAGCACGTTATTAAATTTTCGTTATATAATAAATAAAAGTATTTCTTTTTATTAAAAATACGTTAAAAAGTTAAAACCGATACGAAAGATACGTAAGTATATAAAGCATGATAATATCGTAATTCGTATAATATTTTTTGAATTTTATCGAATAATAACTTTTGTAATTATCGAAAATAAAAAAGTATTTTAAATTTTTTATACGTATCCAAATATATTTATAAAATATTAAATTTATTTGAAACTTTATTTATTTATTATGAATTATTATTACTTAATACAATTTTTAATTAATTATTAATAATAAAATATTACGGTATTAAAACCTTAAATAATCTTTTCTTATGATAATAATAAATAACGACATAACCTAATTTTGAAAGTTAATAATTTGAATAATTATTGTTTAATTTTTATTTTCTTATTACGTTTATTTAATTTTTTTTTTATTTTTCAGTATAAATAATTATTATGCTTACTATTATAAAAAATTTTATTAAAAATTTAATTTCGTTAAAGTTATAAATATTCTTTTTTACGATATCCTACATTATAAGTATAATTCGAATAAACTTAAATTGTTTACAAAATGTTTTTAAATTTTCGAATAAAACTTATTAATAATTAATTTTTCGATTTAAACGCGTTTAAAACTTTTATTACCGTTGAATAAAATTTAACGTCTATTTAACTTTAACTTATCCTATAACGCGTTAAGTAAATAATATATTAACTATATCTTTAACGTATTAAAACCGAATAGAATACGTTCGCATATTAAGATCGAAAATACGGTCGACAAAATCTTTTTTTCGGTCGGCGTTAATTTTCCTAAATAAAATATAATATCGGGTCGGATTAATTTACTATTATATCGGAATCTTAAAATAAAAAATATAACCGTATATATAAAACTAAGTTTAATATAAAAAGATTTTAAGATTTCTTCTTTTAACCTAAATAGCTAAATTTATTTTAACTTTTTTATAAGCCCCTTTATAAAAATTATATTAAAAAATAAATAATTAAAGTTAAATAATAAAAAAGTTAAAAAAACCCGCGCAATTCGTTTATCCGCGCAACTTGCTTATTTAAAACGTTATTAAATTTAAATTATATATTAATAAATAATCTTTTTATTTAACTTTTATATATGAAATATATTAGCTTTATAATAATTTAATTTCTTTCGTAATATATAAAAGTTATAATAATAAAAATATTATTATTATAAATTTTTCGATTGAAATAATTCAATTCAGAATTATTAAAATATAAAGTTATTAATATAGGTATTTAATTAAGAAATAAAATTAATATACGTAATATTTCGAATTTATATGTTTTAAATACGTTTACAATATAATTTTAGTTTTTCGAAATAACGTACGGTTTTTCGTAAAAGTTATATTTTAACAATTTAATATTTATATAATACCTTTTTATTTTTCATTCGGTTTTTATTAATTTAATAATATTTATATTATTTTGTTAATTATTTAGTAAGGAATCGATATAATTATTACCGAAATAATAAAAAAATACTAAAATGTTCTCGAATTAATAATTTATACGTTTTATAAAGATTTTTATTAATAAACGTTTTAATATAATTATTTTAATTTATTTAATGCGTTATATAGCAATATATCATACATAATTTTATAACGTATAATACGTTGTTATGTTTAATATAATTTTAATCTTTAATTTCGAATTTGTTCTTTAAATTTTAAAAAATACAGGTTTTTCGTTAATATTTATCATTTCGACTTTTTTTAATAACGTTTATATTTATTCGTATTTTAATTAATTATTAACTTTAAAAACGATTTTAAGTTACGTTTTTCGGTTTTATAATATTCGAAAGTATTAAAAATATTATAATATAAATATAATAATTCGGTTATAATATTTAAAATAATAATAAACGGAAATAAATAGATTAAAAATATTTATAAAAAAAGTTTCAAATTAATAATTATAAACGTATACGGCATATAAAATTACGTTAATTATTTATACGAAAATTATAGTACATTTATTTTTCCGGGGAAAATAAAATTAACGCGGTAATTAAAAAATGAAACCCGAAAATTACGATTTTAAAAACGCTCGAGAATTTTTATTTTAACTAATTATTAAAAGTTTAATATTGATAATTGTTACGAATAAGTTATAATTAATAATATAATTAAAAGTTTGGATAAAAAAGGAATTTAAATAAATATTAATTAATTAAATTATAATTTATAATTATTCGTTTAATATTACGGAAAAAGAAATTACAATTTATATTCGAATATTTTAATATTTACGGTATTAACAAAAATTGTACTTTTTATATTAGAATAAGAATTTCTTTTAATAATTATAAATAAATAAATTATTAAGGTATTAAATAAATAATTATTAAGGTATTAAATAGTTTATTAGAGCGTATTTATATAGCTTTTAGTAAATAATGATTAAAAATTATTATTCGTTTTATAGAATTTGTTATTTTTTGAAAATTATTTTTAAGTATTTTTAAAATTATGACAATTTTTATAGGCCTTAATATTATTATTTAAATATTTAATATAATTAATACTTTTGAAATTAAAAATAAAATCGGTTATCTTATTTTAAATAATACGAAAAATAAGAATATAATTATGAAAATTACTAACGTTAAATTAAGGTTCGAAAGAGCTAGCCGTCGGAATAAATACTTAAGTTATATATTAAATTTTCCCATTAAAATTTTTTTATTTAATTATAATATAAAAGCTTTCGAAATTTTAATATACGTTAAAAAAGGTTTTATAAAAATTAAATACGAACTTTAACGTAAGAAAAGATTTATCGAAAAGTTTTATAATATAATTATTATTATTTACCGTTTCGATAAACTTATTTATATATTTTACGTTAACGTGCTATATAAGCACGCGTAGCATATAAGCACGCATAATACTTTTTAGTACTTTATAGTAACAAATTTAAATAATTTAATAATAATAACGTTTTACACATATAAGTGAGAAACATATATAAGCGAACCGCTTTTTAGTACTTCTTAGCAATGCACTCAAATAACTTAACTATAATATCTTAAATCAATTTAAATTAATCGAATATATTTTTATTAATTATATTTATAACTTTTCGACAAATGTACGTATTATATCAAAGCTTGTTACGGATGTTATATTACGATTGCTTCATTTTAACTCGTTTACGACCGATTACCTTTTAATATATTTAAATTAATACCATCCTTATTTCGTACGGTCTAAAGCCGACCGATTAAATAATTATTTTCGACTGAATCCTATACCTAAATACGTGAACATTTTTTGTCCGGTTTTAATACGTTAAAAATATACGTCGAAGAACGTATTATAAAACGCGTTAAAAACGCGTTAAAAAGTATAAGAGGTCCGTATGGAGCATTTCGCAGGACGTCTTACGGGGCGTATAGCAAGGCGTATAATAAAACGTATCGGGCTTAATTTGATAATAATTCGATACTTACGTAATTAAATAATTAAAATAAACGTTTTTTTTAAAAAGATTTTATTATATAGGATAAATAAAATCTTATAACCAGTAAAAAGGTTATAGTAAAAAATTGTTACCAGCAGCTACTAAAGGTAGTCGGTCGCATATAGGTTAAAAGGACGGAATAGCAATATAGTATCCGCAACAAGCTTTGATATAATACGTACACTTGTCGAAAAGCTGTAGATAAAATTAGCAAAAATATATTCGATTAATTTAAATTGATTTAAGGTGTTATAATTCAGTTATTTAGGTGTATTATTAAGAAGTGCCAAAAAATGGTTCGCTTATATATGTTTCTCGCTTATATGTATGAGACGTTATATTATATTAACTTAAATTAATCGGATTTTTTTTAGCTAAATATATTTATAACATTTTTATAAGTACGCGTATTATATCTGGGCTTGCACTAAATGTTATATTTTCGTTCCTTAGTTTTAAGTTTTTTCTGACGATTCTTTCTAGCTGCTATTGGCTGCATTTTTTTATTAACCTTTTTTTAGGCCAAAAAAACTTATCTTTTTTATATAACGAATATTTTTCCTTTTTAAAATCGTTTATTTTTAATCCTATAATGTTTGCTTAAGATATAGTTCGTTTCGCGTAATTAAACGTTTTTTTCCGAAATTTTTTTTTATATAATAATAATATATTACCTTTTATTATAAAATTGGCCGATTAAAGTATTTTTGTTATAAAATTACGTTAATAGTTTATAAATTTCTTTTTACAACTATTATTTTTATTTTGTTATTTTACGGATATTTTTAAGGGTTTTTGTAAGGGATAAAATGGAACCGGCGGAAATTAACGGAAAAACGGTTGGCGTAAATATAATTAAAAAAACTTTTAATTCGAAAAGAATATTATTAAAATCAAATAAAATAAACCTAGTTTTTGTAAATTCAGATTTGATATTATCGGACGTTATAGCACTTTGAAACGCGTTGTAAAAACCGGCGAAGAAATCTATTTTTAATAATATAAATATAGTAACGTCGTATTAAATTTTTGATATAACGTAAATAAATCCGTTTTAAAAAAATAAAATAAAAAATATTAAAAAGTTAAAACAAATACGAAAAATATACGAGTATATAAAGCGTAATAATATTATTATTATTAACGTAATATTTTTCGAATTTTATCGAATAGTATTTTTCGTAACCGTCGAAAATAAAAAAACGTTTCGAATTTTTCGTACGCGTTTAAATATGCTTATTAAAATGCTGGATTTATTCGAAACTTAGTTTATTTATAATTTAGTTATATCGTGTACCTTCCATTTGTTTGTCACCGTGTTTATAACCCCTATTGGTTTTTCATCCGGCCCGCCTGTAGGTACGGTTTTTGGAGGTGCTCTCCGGTCGCGTCGTGTCTCAATTGACGTGTATGTATATAGTGTGACTTCGTGTCGGCGTCAGCTTGTATATAGCTAGATACCTAATAGCACTGACCTTGCATAATTTAGTTATTATTATTTAATATAATTCTTTATTTGATTATTGATAATAAATTATTACGATATTAGAATTTAAAATAATTTTTTCTTATTATAATAATAAATAACGGTATAATTTAATTTTAAAAGTTAATAACCTGAATAATTATAACTTATTTTTTATTTTTTTATTACGTTTATTTAAGTTTTTTACGTTTTTTGATATTAATAATTATTATACCTATTATTATTAAAATCTTATTAAAAATCCAGTTTAGTCGAAATTATAAATATCTTTTTTCACGATACCGTATTTCGTAATTATAACCCGAATAAATTCGAATTATTTATAAAAATATTTTAAATTGTCGAATAAAATCCGTTAATAATCGACTTTTCGATTTAAACGTATTTATAATTTCTTTTGCCGTTTAACAAAGTTCGACGCTTAATTAACTTTAACGTATTTTATAACGCGTTAAGTTAATTATATATTAGATATATTTTTAACGTATTAAAACCGGATAAGAAACGTTTATATATTTAAATTAAGAATTCGGTCGATAATCGATTTATTTCCGGTCTGCGTTAATCTTTGCAAAAAATAAGTAAAATCGGTTCGGGCGTATTTATTATTGATACGATATACTAAAGTAAAAGATAGAACTTTATAGATAAAACTAAGTTTTTTATAATCAAATTTCGGGTTTCGTTTTTTAATTTAAATAACTAAATTTATTTTCGTTTTCTTTATAAGGCGTTCTATAATATTAATTTTAAAATATAAGTAATTAAAGATATATAGTTAAAAGGATTAAAAAGATATTACGCGTGCTTATATATTACGCGTGCATATAAAAAACCGTTCTTAAAAAAATTTATAATTTTATATTTAATAATTTACGTATTAAAATTAAAATGTTTTTGAATATAAAGTTTAATAATAATATACGGTAATTATTATAATACTATATAATCCGTAATATTTAAGCTTTTCGATTGTTTTAAATAAATTAACTATTTAATATTGTTATAAATAAAAAATGAAAAATATTTGTCGGTAAAGTAAAATACGGTACGGCGTAAAGAAACTTTTTTAATTTAATAAAAAATTAATTAAATAATTACGATTAATTCGTTTACAATGTTACGACGGATATTTTAAGGTATTACGAAAATTATATTAAAATTAAAAAAAATAAAATAAGATTTAACGGAAACGTAAAAAAAGGTAAATCGATTTATACGGTCATATAATAAACGTTATTTTAATTTTCGAATGTTTTTTTAACGATTTTAAAAAATATAAAAATTACGAAAGTAAACTTTATAGCGGATAATAGTTATATATAAATATTAATTTAATTTGGAAAAAGTTTAACGAATATTAGAGCAAAGTAAAAGAAATGTTTATATATGTTACGGCGTTTAGTTTATATTTTGTATATAAATAATTATAATTCGAAAAAAGAAATTTATTTTAAATAAATTTTACGTACGAAATAACAAATTAACGATATATGATATACGAATTATCGTAATATAGATATAACGCGGTAATTAATAATTAAAATACCGCAGAAACGTATAAAACGTTTTTATAATATTTTATAATAATATTTCGAATTATTACGATATAAGATTACGGTTTTATTTTAAATTTAATTAATAATATAACGTAACCGTTTAAAAATAACTTTAACAAAAACGTTATATAGTACGAAAATTTCGAACCCGGAAATTGCAAAGTATAAAACTTTTTAAATTTTAACGCCGGAAAAAAATACGATATTTACGTTTTTTACGAATAACGTTTAATTTTTTTACGATATAACCTATATTAATAAAATCTAAACGTTTAGTTTTAATAATAAATCGAATAATTTGGGTTTTACGAAATTATTTAAACGTTATAATAATTAAATTTTGTTAAGTATTACGTTTATAATATAAAGTAAACTTTTCAAATTTTTAATTTTTATATTTATATTACCGAAAAAAAATACGTTATTTAATAAAAATTTAATATATAAATAACGAAGTTAGTTAAAAGTAAGTAATAAAGTAATTTAACGAAATTATTAACGAAAAAAGTTAAAATTTAAAAGATAATAAAAAAGAAGCCGAATTGGTTTAAAGGTAGCTAGTTAATATATCTCTTAACGTTTATTATATTTATTACGTGGTTATTTATTTGGGAAAATCATTATAGCCATTTATTAAAATTAGGTGGCCGTGGATATGCTGTAATCCATTTTATTGGAGTGGTGCGTAGAGTGGATTGCGTTGCTTTTAATTCTGGATATATCGCACGAAGGATTATACGAATATGGCGACAAGGTTTCAATTTCAATAATCAGACAGACGACGATCCAAGAGACCAGAAATAGTACCGACATTTACGAAAAACGATAACGCAAGACGAAATCGACCAATTAGCAGCATTTAAGAGTTGGTTAAAAGGAAAGAGTTGCCCTGCAGAAGACCTTTTTTGCTACTACGATTAGTACGATTACCAGACGTAAAAGGAGCTAGTCCAGAAAATAATGAAAAAACATTACTAGAAAATAATTACGAACTGACAATTCTAGTTGGCATTTATCGAAAACCTAATAAAACGATACGCGCTTTAAGAAAAAATTAAAAAAACATTTTACGGAAACGAAATTCCAAAACTAAAATATATTATTAAAGAAACCTTTTAAAAGTAAGTTACCTATTTGGAAACCACGTTACGCCGACAAGATAAATACTTATAGCAGCTGCAAAAAATAAACGAATAATTTTTAAAACGAATTACAAAATTCGAAAACAACCTAAAAAAATAATATTATTTATAAAACAGCTTTGGATTAATAGAAAGAAATAAAGATAAATAATAATACTTAATAAAACGTTTTATACGTAATAGAAACGATAGGAAACGAATTAATTATAATATAAATACGAATTAAAAAATTTATATACCGTAATAATAAACTACGAAATTATATAAGGAAATTATATAAGGAAATTATATTATTTTAAAAGTAATAAATAAGTTATAATTATTATAACGAAAAAAAAAAGATTTTTATAAAATCGAAAATCTCGAAAATTAAATATTTAATACGATGACAGATAAATTGAACACGAAATTAATAATTTTAAAATTTTTGTTAGAAAAATAAATTATTAATTTCGATATTATTTTTATAAAAAGTTACGATATAATTTTCGAATTATTATAATCAAAATAATTTAATTTAATTATCGATGTTAAAAATAATGAAATAGAATTTATTTTATTTTTTCCGATACGGATAATATAAAATTTTAATATTTTATTAACAAAGTTAATAAATATAAATATAAAAATACTATAAAAACTTTATTATTTAAAAAGATATGTAATATGTAAAAAACATATTAAAAAAATACGGCGTATTATTACAAACTTTAAAGCACGATTTTGATAAATAAACAACGATTTGTTATTAAAGCTTAAAACGTTACCAAAATAAATAATTAGAATATTATCAAAATATTATAAATATAAGGGATTATATTAAGAAATATTTAAAATAAAATTATTACTTTATAATAAATCAGATTACGAAATAATTTTTGAAAATAATAAAACCATTATTGTTTACCTTATTTATAACTTAAATTAAATAAAATTAAGAATATTACGTAAATATTTCGAAAATAAATTTAAAAAAATTATATTAGATATTTTAAACTATTAATAAAATATTTAATATTTTTCGTATCGAAAAGAATAATAGAAATTTACGATTTATTATCGACTGTAAATAATTGGATAATATTATTATTAAAAATAAAATTTTATTATTATTAATTACCATCTCCCTCTTAGCTGTAGGAACGATCGAGGTTGGAGTTCCTAGCCCCTTTCCTGGCTGATATCTAACACTCCTAGCCGTAAGACTGGCGAGGGCTCGGAAAGATGCCAGCCTTTTATGCGCAGTTAAGGTTTGCCGTTAAGGTTTGCCTTTAAGGTTTATCCTTAAGGTTTACCGCACAAAGCTTAACATCTCTTAAGTCACATTATCTGACCTTGTCGAACCAGCCAGCGGACATAAGGTTCACCAGAGTCGAAGCTTATCGGTAACCATGTATTAATCGGCTTCAGAATAAGGCTTTATGGGACCGAGGTATTAATCTATCCTAATCGTAAAACTATTAATTAATTATCGTATTCGAAAATATTGGGTATAATATCTATTATGCAAATTATATCGTGTAATAATTTTCTATATATTTGGCTCAGCCTGGAAAATAAGGTTTGAACCTATTCGATCTTGCATTATTATTAATTACTACAATAAAAAAAAGTTTATACGGAATTAAATAATTTGTATTTTTAAACCTTAAGAAAAAAATATAATTAAATACGAACTTTTTATATATTTTATTATACCGTTTAAATTTATAAATATACTAGTAACCTTTTAACAAATAAGTAGTTATATATTACGAAAATATCTAAATACTTTTATTATATATTACCTTAACGATATTTTAATTTATTTAAAAATAAAAAATAAAGTATATAAAATATATTTATAAAATTTTATAAACGTTATAAAACGTTAATATTTTAATTAGCGTTAAAAAAGTAGCTTTTATACGTAAAAAGTAAAATAGTTAAAATATATTATTATCTTTGAATATATGAAAATAAACTTTAAAAAAATACAATAATTAAAACATAAGCAGAACTTATTAACATTAAAAATATATAAATATTTTTTAAATTTCTTACTTATTACAGAAAATTTATATATAATTTTAATAAAATAGTTATACTATTAATAAAGTTTACCAAGGAAAAGAAACTTTTTAATAAATTAATATTAATTATATAGAGTTTAAAGTAATTAATTAAGCTAAAAATCAACGTTTCGAATTACGTTTTAAAAATAATAATCGGATATTAAAATAACTAAAAAGATTTTTTTATTTTATGAGCTTTTATTTTATAAATTATATAAAACTAAGTTAAATTATTTTATATTCGATAAAGAATTTAAATATTATTTTAAAGGTAATATAGATTAAATTAAAATATATACGAATTGTAAAAATATTATATATTTTTTTACGATATGAAAATTAATTAGAAAATAACTACGTTACGTAAAATATTTTCCTAAATTCGATAAGGTTATTATTTATCGCAAAAACTTAAAAAATAATAAAACAAACGTATTTAATAAACGACTTAACTTAAAAAAACTTAAAAAAAATTTATAATAATAATAAATTATTACAAAAAGACACATTTTTCTAATATATATTAACGTATATAATAATATAATAATAATTTACTCAAAATATAACGAACAAAGAAAATTTAAGTATTAAAAAGATTTTAAAAAAAATTCAATACGAAATATATATAAATATTAATTATATAAATATTTAAGATTTTATAAGATTTAAAAAATTTATAACGGATACATTTTAAAAAAATTACAATTAACCGTATAAAAAGTAATACAATAATATAAAATTTACGTTAAAGCAAAAATACGACGATATAAACTTTACGGAAAATTATACTTATTATTAATTATAAAATAACTTTGAAATTTTCCTATATTTAACTTTGTTATTAAACTTTTTATATTAAAAACTTTAATTATAAAAATAAATTACGATAACATTTTCGTAATCGTCAATCGATTTACAAATTTCTTTTCTACCTTATAACGAAAATACCGCTATAAAATAATTCGTTTATATTTTCTTTGAATATATTTTAAATATTTATTAATTTTTAACGGAAACTCTATTAAAGACAGATATAACATTTATTTTAAAATTTTAGCAAAAATTAATAACTTAACTTAAATTAAATTATAAATTATTTAACGTATTTAAACTGTAAATAAATAAATAAACGAAAAGAATTAATTAATCTTTAAAAACGTATTTATAATATTAAATTAATTACGAATAAGATAATTAAGTCGAAAAATTATTAATTATATAATTAATTTATAATATCAATGAATATAAAAATATTAAAACGACTTTTATAATTCTTAATTTTAATGTTATATTAAATATTTATAAAATCTTATATAAAAAATTAATTAACGTTAAAATAATTAAAATAATTATGTACCAAAATAAAAATTAAATTTAAATTTGTACGTAATTAAATAATAAATATTATAACAAAAAAATAACATTTTCGGAAAAAAGAAATTTACTTAACTATTAAGAATACTTAAACCAGATAATTTAATAGAAAATTCGACTTTAAATATATTAATTTATACAAGATTATTTAAAAAGTCTTAAAAAATAATTACGAGTTAAAATTATTACCGAAAGTTAAACTTTATCCAATTCTTTATATCTTCTTATTTGACTTAATAACGAATATAATTAAGATTAATATAAAATAAAATAAAAAGGTTATAAAAAACGTATTAATTTATAAAATAAAAGAATTCTGGATATATAGAAACAAAACGGACTTACTTAGAACTTTATCAAATAAAGAAATTACTTAAACTGCGAAAATACTTAAAAACTTACAAAAAATCTTACGAACGTCTAACATTTTTAAAGAACTTTTACCAATAACACCGAAGCCGCTAAAATTAAAATTTTAATTTATATTACCTAACGGTACCTAATTCGTTCTTTTAATATTAAACTAATTAACAAAAAAAAATAACTTACGCTTATACGGCCGCCTTAACTTTTAACTATCTTTACTCCCGCTTTAAACGTTTAAATTCTTTTATCACTTTCGCACTTTAAATTTCCCGACGTAACATTTCGATTTTACGTTTTCGTAATAACTTTTTTTAATTCTCTAATCGAACTAAATAATAAATAATTCTTTTTCGGTAAAACGTTTTTAAAGTTCTAATCGATTTTTTTACTTATTAATTTCCGATATTTTAATTTAAAAAAACCAAAAGAATTATAAAAACTAATATACTTAATATAATAAAAACATTTTTCAGAATTAAAATAAACTTTATAAATTTTATTTTCGAACGTATAATGAATGTTTTTTTTAAAAAATATATCAAAATTAAAACGATCGATTCGTTCCGATAAAATTAAAACGTTATTACGTTTATAACGAAATCGTTATTTTTTAATTTAATTAAATATAATAATTAAATTATAAAGGAAAGTTACTTATTAAACGATACGATAAATTAATTAATTTTTAAAAATAAAAATCCTAAAAAAGAGGATCGTATTATAATTAAAGAACTTGGCCTATTACTAAACGGTCGGAAAATATATAAATATTTCCGATAAAAAATTCTAACTTACGTAACCGGCTTATAAGAATTTAATAAAAAAAAAGGCTTAACATTTCAAACTGAGCAAATAAAGGAAATGGCTCGACGGGTTTAACGAAACTCGACCATTATAAATAGATCGAACTAGTTCCAATATTTCGAACCAAAACAAATATATATACGTTTATTATTTTCATAATTTAAATAATACCAGCTTGTAATAATAATTAATTATCCAAATTACTTACGGTTATTTATTATTACTAAACGTAACTATTTTTTATTACTTAAAATTCCACGATATTACTACTAATATAAACCGTACGATTAGGTGTAATAATTAGTTAAGCCTATAATCGTTATAATAATCTTTTTTATTAAAACGGTTAATATAAAACGTTTATATCGATATTGCTTTATCTTTTTATTATAATATTTCTTTTATTTTAACATTCGATTAGTAAATTTTGATAAATATATTATTTAAGCTTTATTAATATTCTCGGCTATTTTATTAGAATTTATAAAATAATTTTATGAAAAGCTTTAAATAACAATATAATAATTATGTTATTAGAAAATATTTTTTCAAAAACATTAAATAATATAATCGTCAAAATTTAAGTTATAAATAACTTAAAAATAAAAACGTTTAAATTATTACGATAAAATTTTAAGTTAAGTATAATTAATCTATTCTTATAAGGTAAGATTAGAACAGAATAAACTTTTATCTCTTTATAAAAATAGATAAGAGTTAAAGGCCTTTATACAAAATAAAGATAGTAAGCGACCAAGATAAAAAGAATAGGTTACGTAAGATACGCTAATCTTAAACTACTAGGTTTATATGTAATAATATTCGATAATAAAAATTTATAATATTACTTTCAACTTTTTAAACTTTATACAAGCTATTTTCGAACTTCTTATAACCGTTTTATTAGCTTATTCCCCCTTTTAAACGCCCGTTTTATTTATATTATATTCGTTTTTAAGCTGGTATCATATTTTGCTCGAATTTAAGCTATTAAAAAATTCGTAAATATTGTTGAAATCGCGTATTTTAATCATTTTCGAAATATCACTTGTTTTTTTTTGTATATATCTTATTATAACGTTCGATAAAACGATTAATCTAATACTTTCCGATAATCTCTTTAAAGCATAACAAAGTTTCGACCATTTAACGGACCTAATTTTTTTTCGTAAGGGCGTGACCGTATACGTTTTTAAGCAATACTCAATCAACAAACTGCCGCTCTCTTTAATCCGAAAGCTTACGCGCGTTACTTTAGGCTTCGGAACGCGATTTGGAGCCATGGAGACGGAACGACAAAGTCGACTGGGGTATATCGAATCGCAGGCTTACAAGGGTCTCTAAGCCATCTTTCGTAATAAAATCCTTTACGTCCTGGATTCTACACCACGGTCTAAGTCAACCATCTTTATCCGAAATCAATTAGTCAAAAAGTTATTATGATATTATAGAGTGAAGTTATAAGGGGTGGTTGTTATAGAGAATCGCGTATTCCATTTGCTAGGGTAATTCATTAGGTGAGGTTAACTTGCCTTCATATGCCCTACTCTAATTTTCTCAATTATATCAGTCCAGTCTTCCCTTTCACAGATCTGGATGAAGTTGCTTAGCTGTATCCCGTTATCCCCGTCGCCATCGCGATAAAATACGTCTAAAGCCCCGGATTGGCAATAGTCCAGCGTCAGAACCTTGAGAAAGAGCTTGTCCCGGACGGTACGCAGTAGCGATTGCCAACATTCCCTTCCACCTGGAATTCCTATACAGGACAGAGTGACCTCTTTGAGCGTGTTTTTATGATCAAGCAGAAACACAACAAGGTCCTCCGCAGAACAGTCGACACCGTTGATGTTTACATCTTGTAAATTCTGTAGCCGCAGTACCTGTGCAATGTGGGAGAACCGTTTATGTTCGTCACGAGGATCAAAACCAAGCTCAAGTCGTTGAATGTGTGGAAATATGTTCATGAATCCCATAAGATCGCTTGCCCATCGATCGTTCTGGCCCATGCGGCGACCAGGTGAAACCGCTAGACTAAGACTCGTAAGGCTTGTCGGAAGGCTTTGAAAGTATTGTAAATAAGGCTTCGGAAAGATGAGCATGTCTGGACTAATCGCTTCGTCATTGCATCCAGCAACTATATCAAGCTCGCGGAGAGAGACCTTGCTTGCTACAATGGCCGCAAAGGTAACAAGAAGAGCTCGCTTCACGAACTCGATACTATCATAATCATCCATGTCGTTTGTTGGAAACAAGCCTGTCAGTCGTTTCTGCGTCGTGGCTCCCCAAGGCCGGTTAGCGTTGTTGACAATGACAGTCTCTACATTTGAGAACGACGACAACGCTTGTGTAATGTACGCGGTATTGAGCCCAGACTCCATCATGAAATTCTGCTCCTCCAGCAAGAGGTTATATTCCTGATGATTTAGGACAGGATGTTCCATTTCGATCTCTTGGTCGGAGAGGCAATTTTCGTCTTGAGCATTCCACGACCCTTGTTGCAATGCTCGAATCCAATTGCCCCAATACCGGGTGACGCGGTTAAGGTTGGGTCGCTCGGTCAGGTGGTCAATACATATTTCTAGGGTTTTCAGCGCAGGACTGAAAATCTGGTGCTGCGAAATCTTCACAAGATTTTCGAGGCTCGAACGCGAAAGCATTACGTAACGCGTCTCGAAGTATCGCCTGACAAATTCGACCATTATGACTGCGCTCACATCTTTCGACGCCACTCGAAGATTAAAGAAGCCCTGCGAGTCCACCTTGCTGGCAATTAAACATAATATCTCATTAGGTAGCCGAAGTAATGTAGGCATTATAGGACTTTGCTAGAGATGTTCCCTCGAGGAAAATAAATGTATAAGTAAGATAACGCTTCCTGTACAGCAGGATTATACTTGGGAAAGTTCTAAAGAGGGGTTTCACCATATGAACAAAGCGAGGGTGCTTTTTGGATTACTCACATAGTGCCTTATAGGGCTAGAGTTCTCACGTGATATGTCTTAGTTTCGGATGTTGTAACACATAAAGCCCTTTGAGCCAGTCACGTGA
Organism: Monosporascus sp. CRB-9-2; assembly: GCA_004155915.1. Lineage (NCBI taxonomy): Eukaryota > Fungi > Ascomycota > Sordariomycetes > Xylariales > Monosporascus > Monosporascus sp. CRB-9-2. The sequence continues at coordinate 60,304 of QJOA01000260.1, read as the reverse complement.
CCCAGGCGCTATTCCCAAATCAACCCTCAAGAGTTGGCTACGCACGGCCCCATGGTGGGGTTATGCACGGGAGACCGGGGGGTCAAGTTGATTTGCGAACGGGGTGTTAAGTTAATTTGGTTCCCGGCCGATAATCGAGGGCGTTTAAATCGGGTACATGGAAAAGAATATAAGGCGAATGCGACGCCCGAATTTGGAGGCCGCGCGAGACCGTCTGGTACAAGCAGATAACCGAAGGTAATCTGGGTAACCAAGTTGTAATTGCAGGCTGGTGCTATCTAGACTATAGGAAAGATAATGAGCGTATATATATCTCTATCTATGTTTGAATTGATTTTTCATTGGATCTTGCAGCCATCGCAGATCCAATATCCTTGGATGTGTTTGGTTTTGTATGGATTTACTCGGATCTGTCCGCCAAGAGAGATCCAAATCTCGTGACACGGCTTGTGGGTCTGACCTTTTCTTGGGGCTGGGCTGGCGGGTCGTAACACGTGGGCACTTTTCACATACTCCCTCCTTTCCGACCCTCACGGTGAGAAACATCGCCACACCACGTAATTGATTAATCCCGTAGAGCAGCTATTCGAATGAAAGCATAGACGATCGGTCAATCATGCCGTCTAGATATTCCAGGAACAACGACGCCACGAGAGCCAACATCGAGGGCGGGTTGTTTGCATCAGGGAACTTCAAGAACGTCAAGAGAGGCGTATACACCGCTGGAGAGAGAATTGGCCAGGAATGTGTCGCCAAGGAGTTCAAGACAGGTTCGGTCTTTGAAGACCATTACTTCAACGAAGAACTCGCCATCATTGACCGTACGCAAAAAATCATCGACAACTGGCACGACGCGGGCATCATTGACCGTACCATCGTCCTCAACACTCCAACAATATGGGTATACGAAAACAGCGGGCACAAGGTGCTAGTTGAACCCATGATCAAGAATTTCGAGAAGTTCAATAGCAACACCGGATGGGCCGATAACACTGGCGGCGCATGGAGTGAGGCCATGCAGGCTTTAAGTCACTTCTCATACCACAACTCTGGCGGACAGTTCCTTCTGTGTGATCTTCAGGGTGGTGTCTACAGCGACGGGTAGTGAGTGGCAATATTTTCAGTCTGAACTCTACGGCCCCCTCACTCAGACTAATTGATCTCCAGCATCTTATCCGACCCTGTCATTATGTCCCAAGCCCGCAACTGTGGCCCTGCAGACCTAGGCCCAGATGGAATTCGATCATTCTTCCAAAGACATCACTGCGGAAAGTTCTGCAAGAGGGATTGGATGAAACCAAAAATCGTGGGCAAGGCGGTGTTCCCAATGTCACAGGGTACGAGCATGGCATTGTGGCCGACTCGTTCGAGCCGCACTCCTCTTACCGTTCTACGGGAGTGACTCCTGCCGAGCTTCGGATAACCCTGATTGGTGGATATCGCCTTCATCAAGCTGACGGTCAGCGCATGATCGCTTTCATCCAATACATCTCGGGCGCAGGACAGGGCGCCAAGCTTGGACTCTTTGTTATGAGACCCTGACATCACACACTGAAGCATATACAACTGAAGGAAGGATATTTATCAGATTGACGGCTAAGAGGTTCTACATAGAAAGTGAGGGTACCGATGCCTCCTTGAATACACATAAAAACAATTATAACAACGAGAAAGCTGTAACGTACCATACAAGCTCGCGAGACATACAAGCTCGCGGGACATACAAGCTCGCGGGACACTTTTCTCACTATTTCAACCATCTAACACCAATTACCAATTTTTTAACAATTACGACATAAAACGACTTCCAACAATATTCCCGACGAACTTAGCCGTTTCTGCTTCAGACCGATACCCGTATTTCTTATCCGGTGCTAAAATACGGAAGGTTGACGGTGGTCGTCGTAGGGGAATCTGGACGGGGGGATAAAACGCGCTCGAATCGATATAATACCCAATTCGCGAGAATTGACACCGACCGAATGGAGGATGGTTGTCGACGGTATCTTCGACCTATATACCCGCGCGTTTCTTATCCGGTTCCAAATTGCCGAGGGTCGACGGTGGTCGTCGTAGGATGGTTGGGACGGGAGGGATGGACGCGCCCGAGATGATATTATAGCTAATTCGCGAAAATGGACGCCAACCAGAAGGAAAACGATTGTCGCCGGTATCCCCAACTTATATATATGCGCGTTTTTCCATTTGCCATTGATATGCTGAAGGTCGACGGTGGTCATAGGACAATCTGGACGGAGGGATAGGACGCGCCCGGGTCGATATTATTGGCGGCGGATTCGGATATAATGCGCGTACTTGTGAAACGTTATAGATATATTTAGCGCAAAAGATTCCCATACTTTGGGTTTAGTGTATCATCTCGTCAGACACAAGCGTGTATTCAGTATTAGGGTCAAAACAGTGGTTGTTGTTGTATTGATCATCGGAGCCCTTTGACCGCGTCGGTCAGTGCTTATACTAATGGATGTGACTGGTATAGTCCCCATCCTGACCCACAGGTAATCTCCGTGGCGTCCTGTCTATCTTAGAACTTCTGTTATTCAATAACCACATTCTTAATAATTCCCAGTTATCTGATATACTTTTTTAGGGTTTGCTTTCTTAATAGCAAGCTCTAAATACAGAATATCGATTAATTAAAGTTATTTCGAGTTTTATAAGTTTTTATTAACGTACTACACTATCGAATTGTATATACTACCAAGTTGCGAATTTTTAAGCACTTCGTAATAACTAATTTACATAACTTAACTATAATATATTAAATTAACTTAAAGTACTTAAATACTTTTTATTAATTAAATTTATAGCTTTTTAATAAATGTATATAGTATAACATTTTATATATATAAGTAAGATTATATTAAATATCAGCGGAATATTTTTAATACTTTATAATAACAACTTTAAACGATTTAATAATAATATAACGTGCAATACTAGTAAGTACAAATCGGGTCCACTTAGTTTCCGAACACCCCCCTAAACCATATATCAAATATTCAAAAATCAATATCTTAACAACCATAACAGTTATTAACAATCTGTTTTTTGTTTTATATACAGAATTTAGTACTTAATAGGGCCGTACTTATTTTTGTTAGATATCAGGGGTCCTAAGATAGACAGGACGCCACGGAGATTACCTATGGCGCAGGATGGGGACTACATCAGCCACATCCACTAGTATAAGCCCTGACCGACGCGGTTAAAGGACTCCATAATTAACAGAATAACGAAGATATATACAATTTAAGGTTACGTAATATCTAACAATTAAAAGTTTTATTTGCTTGAAAACTAATCGCGTATATAAGCGATACGCGTATTTTATTTAAATTATATTCATTTTAACCGATAATATTAATCCCAATTATTTCTTCGGTATCATATAATACCCTTAAGGATTAGGTACCTTAGAAAACCGAGTTCCGAAAACGAGCCGATAACCTAAACGTTTTGGAAATTTATCGATCCTGAAAGTAACAAAATATGACCTATTAAACCAAAAGAACCATAGATTCAGGATTTTCTTAAAAGGAACTTACGTACGGTATTAAAACAGCAGTTTAATAAGTCGATTATTATAAAAGTTTTTTAACAAAATAAACCCGACGAGTCCGTGAATTTAATAGACTTAACTGCCGATAAACAAAAAGTTTACATTTAAACTTGGAACGAATTTATATATAAAGATAAAAGATATTATAATATCCGGAAAAATTTGAAAGAATTTTTTAATTAGGTTATATTATTAGTATTACCGATTATCCAGGAAACCGCTTTATTAAAAAACCAGAACTTTAGGAATTAATACGTAACGTTAGCTATCGCCGGGAAGGTATATAAGAACGACCTGGCTAGCGATATTCAGAATTAATATCGTTAATACCTTAAGTTTTTCGCTAAGTTATATAAGAAGATAAAAAAGTGGATATAAAAATGGGAAAAGATTATGGTTAAGGGTTATAAGCATAAAGTGCCCGAAATAATAAATTGTCGGACCTGGGTTAAAGATTTACTGGCAGTAGTAACCCCGGTTTTAGGTAATTAGGTTTCGAACTTTCGAATAATACGTAAAACCGATATTGCGAATGGAAAGTTTTTATATCTGGAAGTTGTAGCCGATATCCGAAACGAATAAACGATAATATATTTTTATAAAATTTTAGGACGGAATATGAACGTATTTTTCCCGGCCCTTTATGGGAAAGAAGGAAAGTTTATTAAAATAAAAGACGATTAAAAGATTGATTTAACCGAAAAAGCGACCGGAAATAACTTCCGTCAGTCCCGAAAAGGAGGTAAAGGGGATTTTTAAAGTAATAAAGGTTGTGAAGGAAAAAAGTTACGTAATTACTTTAAACGGAAGCGTTAAAAGTTTAATTTAAAGGTAAAAAGCGGAAGGCGTTATCGTATTTGCTTATAAATTTACCAGCTTTCCGAATGCTTTTACGTATTTCCTAAAAAAATTATTATTGGGTAAAAACCTTTTTTTTTGATACAAAAGTTAATTAAGTACCGAATAGCAAACGATACGGTATTAAAGAACGAGATTTAACGTTTAAAGAAGGAATAAAAGTAAAAGCTTAATAATTAATTTCCTAAGGGGGTAATAAAAAAGATTAAAGTTTGTTTTTTTATATAACGTATATAAAAAAAGGAAGCTTTTAACTTATTTATTTATTCCTTGAAGAATTTAATTATTTTTAATTTAGGAATTATCTTTTATATTTTTAATATTATTACGTAATTTTTTAACTTTAAACGAGCTTTTTTTGGAGATACCGTTTATATAGGTAATATATTAGTACTTATTTTAAGATACGGGGAAATCGATATTAAGGTTAATGGATTAATTGGCTTATTAATTATGCGATTATACGACGTAGCTTATTACGAAAATTTTGTATGTAATTTAGTATTTTTATGTTTATTTCGAAGGAAAAGGTATTGGTGGGATAATAAAATTCTTAATAATTATTTATGCCGAAAAGATGATACCATTTTTTGCTACTTGACGGATAGCTGGGATTAGTTTGTGATCGAGAATATTTTAATGGATATTTTTAAAGCGTTATTTAAGATCTGCCGTAACAAGTTTAATTCCTGGACCGAGAAATTTTCGAATACTGGTTTAGTAGGATTATGGTATTTGCGGTTAGGATATTCGGGCTTAAAGGTTTTGAATTATTTTACCGATTATTTTAGGGGGGTACGAGTTAAGGGATTAATAATTATAGATTATAACGTTTACGGATACTTAAAGGCAAAAAGGTAAAACAGACGAAAATTCCGAGTTAAACCATTAAAAGTAGGATAAAGATTTGTAGTTAACTTTTTCGATTTCGAAAAGATTTTCGAAAGATATAAAAGTTTTATGTTACTTATTAATCGTTATTCCGGATATGCATTTAACCTTTACCTTAAAAACCGAGAAGCCGAAACTTTTATAAAGGTATTTTAATACTTTTTAAGGGTAATGGCTTATTAGAACCAGGTACTGCCAAAAGTTTTTAAATGCGATAACGAGGTTATTAGGAAAATTAAGGTCCTAAGTTTTCTTCGAGATAAGAAATATATACGGTGCGAATTTTGTACGTTATATATATAGTTATAAAACGGTGCTGTAAAACGTTTAAAGGGTATGATTAAGGAAAAAGCTTAAGCTATAAGAAAAAGGGCAAAGTTATTAACCTTTTTATGGGTGGAGATTTATAAAATAGCGGTATATTTGTATAACCGAACCTTAATATATTTTCTTTTTTGGTAATTATTATATAAATGCTTTTATATTTACCTTACGTTTAGGGATGGCCTAGTGGTTAAGGACCGTAAGTTATACCAAGTATACCTTAAGGCCTATAGTTATAAGGCGTACGTTATGTCCGTAAATATAATCCTTAAAAAAAACCGACTGTAAAAGTTGAACCTTAAAGCATGGATAGGATACCTTGTTAGGTATAATTTAACGAATATTTACCGGGTATAAAATTTATTAATTAATAAGGTTTACGTTATACGGGATGTTACTTTTAACGAAAAGGAATTTTTTACCGGAAATATCAAGGATTTACGAGATAATTTGTTGTATATTACCGAGGAAGGTTTGGCTACCTTATTGCAGAACTTTCGGGTATTTGTGCTTATTTAAATTTTTAGCTTATTAAGTTAAAAAAAAGATAAAGAATTTAACGGATTTTTATAGGAATATTAAGATGGGAACGGAAAGACGTTAAATAGGTACGGCCTTTAAGCGTAAAATGCTTTAGATACGGTATGCAGTAATAGGATTAATCACTTTTATATTATAGCTATTTTCGAGCTTTTTTTGACCCTAGATTTTATTTTTTTACTTATGGCAGTATTAATAACCGTTATTATTAAAGAGCTTACGGAACGTTAGGAAAATGTCGATCGTTTAGTTTAACCGAATAATAATAAACTTAATCGCTGCCGGCAACAAAATGAAATGACGACCTTAGGTAAAATATTCCCGTTATTAATTCCGGCCGAAGGAGATTTTCGGGCTATAAAGTAACGCCGGGTAAATTGGGAAGTAACATTTAACGCAGGCAGAAAAGCTACTTTAATCGGTACGCTAAATAATAAGCGGGTAATTAAGGCGAAGTTTACGAAATTTTTTAATAAACTTGCTGGATACCTTGGTAATAAAGAGTTTAGCCGAAAAGGTAATTCTAGTTTAGGAAAAGCAAATAGGATACACCGGCGAAACTTGCTACCACTACCTAAAAGGTACGAAGACTTAAAGTTTTATTTTATAGGGAAGGTTTTCCTTAAAGCAGAACGTGCTTACTTATAAAGTTATTTAAAGATGGTTACGTGGTTTAAAACTGACAAGAATAGGGTTAAGGGTTATTAATTATTAGATTATATGTGGGTGTACGTATATAAATTTAATAAGTACGGGTGGTTCCAAAAGTGTAAAGCCCGCCTTGTAGTACGAGGTAATTAGCAGGTTAAATTCGTGCTTAAGAATACGTATGCGTTAATTTTAATAGGAAGGTTTTTTAGAATATTTATGGTAATAGCTGCTTATTTCGATTTGGAATTTATTTAATACGACGTAATGAACGTTTTCGTTAATGCCAGGATGTTATACGATATATTTATAAAAATGCCTTTAAAATATAAAAAGCGAGGGAAGATTTTGTATTTATAGAAGGCCTTGTACGGATTTCAAGAGATATTTTTATTATGGTAAAAGGAATTTAATGTTACGTTAGAAAAGTTAAGGTTTAAGCTTATTTTTTACGAATTATGCTGCTTTATTAAGGATGGAGTTCTTATTTTTTTTTACGTCGATAATATCGTTTTAGCTTATCGTAAAGAAAAATAAGTTATTGTGGACGTTATTATGGTTAAGTTGCAGTTTACTTATTATTTGATAGGAGGAAATAAACTGTAATGGTTCTTAGGAATAAAGGTTATTAAAAATTGGCAGAAAAGATTGATTTAATTATTTTAATTCGATTATATTAATAAACTTATTAATTTTGTTTTTAATAAGGATAGGTTATTTCCTTAGACGTTTATAAAATATAAAAAATTACTTTTTCTAGATGGCAAAATATTAGCGAGTTCGATTAATAAGTATTAACGATAAACCGGATTTATTATGTATACAGCAGTTATTATACGACCCGACATTATATTCGTTACTTTTCGTTTATTCCGCTTTAATATAAATCCAAGCGATAAATATTACGATACCGCCTAATATTTAATTAAATATATGTTCGAATCGAGAACGTACGTTTTATAATTTAAGGGTACAGATACCTTCGATACCTAAAGCGACGCCTTTTTTGTTAATAATAGTATCGATCGGAAAAGTTTACAGATATACGTAATAAAGCTATTTGGTGGAATAATTAGATGGTAAGCAAATAAGCAAAATATAGTAATTACTTTTATAACAAAAACGGAATTATTATTTTTTATTTAAGTTGCGAAAAAGATTATGTTCGTTTTACGATTAATTAAAAAGTTTGGAATGTAATTAGATAATTTTAAAATAAATTTATAATGCGATAATTAATAAATTATACGTTTTGTTAACGCCGATATTGCCTAGTTATAAACGAAACTTAAGCACGTTAATATATATAATTATTAGCTCCGATAAGTAATTATCCAGAACTAAATCAAAATAAATTATACCCTTATAAACGATATATTAGTGGATAGGTTAATTAAAATTTTACCGGTAGAAAAATTTAAAAAATTTAGGAAACAAATTTTATTAATAGATATAAAAAAAAAGATCGAAGTTAAAAAGCTACGGAAATTGCAGCAGGAAAATTTTAATAAAATAAAGGATTAACATTATGGAGGAGAATTAACCGGATAAATCTTAATACCCAAAATCCCATAACAGGTTAACCAGCTTCGAAGGAAGCAGTTTAAAGGGGTATGTTAAATATTAAGGGTCCTAAAATAAACAGGACGCCACGGAGATTACCTGTGGCGCAGGATAGGGACTACATCAGCCACATCCATTAGTATAAGCCCTGACCGACGCGGTCAAAGGACTCCATGATCAACAGAACAACGAAGACACACACAATTCAAGGTTACGCAGTGTCTAACAATTTTGCCTAAATAAGCGCAGCCGTTTAGGCATAGTCATAGCCAACTTATAAAAGAGATGGGGCTCCAAATCCCGCCATTCTACCTCGATAGCATATTTTATCTCCGTTACAGAACGAAGCCTGTACTTTCGCCTACTTAATCGTAGCTTCAAAATACGCCATATGTTCTTTATTAAAAAAAAATCAAGGTTTTAAGGCGGCCATACGGCACAAATAATCCTTTAAGCTTTTTTGGTTATAATAACAAACTTCCTATGGTAATACCGAGCGCTATTTTTTTATAATACGATTTCCGGGCCGTATTTAACCTTTATGCGTTACCAGAATAAAATATAATGGGGTATAAGGATCTTATCGAAATACGAATACTTATCCATACGGAAATCCGAATCGAAAGTAACAAAAGGACTTTTTTTAAGGCCTATAAAATATCCCTATACGCCAACGGTAATACGTCCGCTTTTAAACGAAGGCTTTAAACATTCGTCAAAATATTCTTCGCCTTTACCGCGAATAACATATACCGTACGGCTATCGTATCCGACTTTGAAAATAACTTCGTCCGACTAATACCAAAGTATCCAAGTAACGTCCTTATAAATAACATAAAACGTCCGGCGTTTTTTTCTATTTTTCTATAAAACCTAAAATTTACGTCAAGTTTTGCGCCGGGCTTTGCTAGCTAATTTAAGGACGTAACGGACCGTATTTTTACATAACTGGATTCCGGATTTGCTTAGCATTCTTAAAGCTTCGAAAAAAATGCGACGTTCTTTAACGGCAGCCCGTATAAGTTTTCGAACTGCCCGGCCCGTTACTTTAATGGGTTGGCCAGGCCTAGGTCTCGATTCGAAGGTAACGGGACGTCCGGCAGCTTCATGTTCTTTGCAGCGGTAGATAATGTCGTAAACCGTTAATTTTGGGACGTTTTCAAGGCGTACAATTTCCGAATACGTATAACGGGCGCGATATAAGGCCCAAATAGCTGCACGTTTGGTCGCAGGTAATTCGCGCCTTTTGGTTTTAGGTCCGTTAGCCATTGGAATAAATACGGTTATGTTATGTTGCCCAAATGGTCCATACAAAATGGGTGGTGATAATGGGAAATGTGGCATTTAGGGGCTAAGTGCGGGGGAAATTCGTCCGGAAACTAAGTGGACCCGATTTGTACAATATATTAATAAGCGCAACACTTTTTTTAACTATCCCAACTACCTATCTTCAATCGTTTATTTTTTAACGCTAATATTATAAAACGTCTTATAAAAAAAGTAAAAATAAACATAGCTATTTAAGTTAAAAAAACGACACCTAAATTTAATAATAAATACGTTTAAACCGATATTGCCTTTTTATACAAAACTTAACGCCGATTAAAAAAAAATTAATTATTAACCGAATTTTTAATTTAAATACGTAAACGTTTTTTGTCCGGCTTTAATACGTTAAAAATAATTAAACATCGAAATTTATTAAACAGTAAAAAAAAATTCTAAACGCGTTTAAACCGAGAAAAAAATTATCAACGGATTTTATTTAAAAGTCTAGAAATATTTTGTAAATAACTTAGACTTATTAGGATTATTATTACAAAATATAGCATTATAAAGAAGAATATTTATAATTTTAATAAGATATTTTATAATAACGGATATAATAACGTTCTATATAAGTTGCGAGCTAAATAAGCTCGTAAGCCGTTTTTTAGTATCTTATAATAATAAATCTAAATAATTTAATAATAATATATCGTATTAATTTAAATTAATCGGATTTTTTTCGTTAAATATATTTATAACTTTTATATAAGTACGTATATTATCTCCAGGTTTGTCGTAAACGTTATCTTTCCGTTTCTTAGTCTTAATCCTTTTACGATAATTCTTTTTTGTTATTATTAGTTGGATTTTTTTATTACCTTTTTTTTTAAACGAAAAAAGTTTAAAATTTTTTTATAATAAATATTTCTTTTTTTTAAAAAAAAAACGTTTATTTTTAACTTTATAACGTTTGCTTAAAATATAATTCGTTTTATATAATTAGATTTTTTTTTTTCGAAAAAAAAAACGGCTTTATAAAATAATAGTATATAATCTTTTATTATAAAGTTAACCGATTTAAATATTTTTATTAACGAATTACTTTAATAACTTTTAATTTTTTCTTATAAATATCGTTTTTATTTTATTTCTTTAAGGATATATTTAAAGGTTTTTGCGAAAAGTAAAATAAAACCGACGAAAATAAAGAAGAGAACGATTAGCATAAATATAATTAAAGGAACTTTTAATTCGGAAAAAACGTTATTAATATCGAATAAAATAAAATTAATTTTTATAAATTTAGAATTAATATTATTAGACGTTATAGAAATTTAAAACGTGTTATAAAAGCCGGCGAATAAATTATTTTAGTAATATAGGTATAATAACGTTATATTAAGTTTTCGATATACTACGAATAAATTCGTTTTAAAATAAAAAATATAAAATATATTAAAAGGTTAAAGTTAATACGAAAAATGCGCGGGTATATAAAGGGTAATAATATTATTATTAATATAATACTTTTCGAAATTTTATCGAATAATAAATTTCGTAGCCGTCGAAAATAAAAATATATTTCGAACCTTTCGTACGCGTTTAACTATGTTTAATAAAATGCTAAATTTATTCGAAACTTAATTTTTTATTATTTAATTATTATTATTTAATGTGATTTTTAGCGGGGTATTAATAGTAAGTTATTATATTATTAAAATTTAAAATAATCTTTCATTATTATAATAGTAAATAACGAAAAACTTTACCTTTAGAAATTAATAATTTAGATAATTTTAAATTTCTTTTTCTTTTATAATACTTATTTAAGTTTTTTACGTTTTTCGGTATTGATAATTACGATATTCCTTATTATAAAAAGTTTTATTAAATATTTAATTTCGTTAAAGTTATAAATATTTTTTATAATACCGTATTTTATTATTATAACCCGAACAAATTCGAGTTATTTATAAAACATTTTTAGATTTTTGTATAAAATCCGTTAATAATCGATTTTTCAATTTAAATGCGTGTAAAACCTTTTTTATTATTTAACAAAATTCGACACCTAATTAATTCCAACGCGTTTTATAACGTATTAAATTAATAATATATTAATTATATCTTTAACGTATTAAAATCGGGCAAAAAACGTTTACGTATTTAAATTAAAACCTTTTTCGATAATAAGTTTCTTTTCGGTCGGCGGCAATTTTCGTAATTGAGAAATAATATTAATTCGGAAGTATTAACCGTAATATCGGGCTTTTAAAATAAATTCGAGAATATTATATATAAAATGTAACTTTTTAAAGCTTAATTTTTTTAATTTAAATAATTAAATTTATTTTAAATTCTTTTATAAAACGTTCTATATTATTAGTATTAAAAAATTAATAATTAAAGTTAAATAATTAAAATATTAACAAAAACGGCTCGCAAACTTATTTAGTTCGCAAGCTTCTATGGGAAGTTAATTATTAATACCGAAAAAAATAAAAAGTTTAAATAAATATAATAAAAGAATAAAAAATAAATTATAATTATTTAAATTTCTAATTTTTAAAGTTAGGTTATATCGTTATTTATTATTATAATAAAAGAATTACTTCAAGTTTTAATACTTTAATAGCTGATTATTAACACTTAATTTAAAAAATCGTATAAAATAGTAATAATTAAATAATAAATAAATTATATTTAAAATGAATTTAATATTTGTTAGAATATATATAGTAGCTAAAGGAATTATTGGTAGGGGTTGCCTCACTAAAATCAGGCCCCATTTTTAAAGTTAGGGCTGCACCGCAGGCACAGCCGTGGGTAAAGCCTTCGGCTTTAAAAGTACCTGCAAGGGTTAAATATATAGACTAAACTTTATTAAGAAAATTCTTTACAAAAATAATAAAACTTTAAAAATAAAGCCTGATAACGCGGTACAAAATATTAGGCGCGATAGTAGCATTTTCTATATATATCTTTAAAAATCTATTATAAAAACTTATAAATATAATAATTATAAAAATATTTAATTCTCCCTAGAGGAGACGTGACCGTGTAGACAAAATTGGATAAAATGATAGATTGCTACCTTAATTCCTAGGCTTCACTAAACCCATTCCCCTATGGGACCGAGGTATCAATCTATCCTAACCGTGAAACCATTAATCAGTCATCGTGTTCGAAGATACTGGGTATAGTATCTATCGTGCAAATTACATCGTGTAATAATTTTCTGTGTATTTGGCTCAGCCTGGAAAACAAGGCTTGAACCCATTCGACCTTGCAAAAATATTTAATAAAATAAAGGAAAACCTTATTATATATAGCTTTAAAAAGGTTTTTTAATTATAAATATAATTTCCCGATCGGAATTAATTAGGTAGAAATATTTAACAAATAAGTTAAAATTCTTAAAGAGAATAAACTTTTCGTTAAAAACGGTTTTTTTAATTATAACATAATAACTATAATCCGTACGGCTAAAAGAATAACTAAACGGATTTTTCCTTATTAAATTATCTATAAAAAGTTTATAGCGAAATGTTATATATAATAATTACGTTATTGTAATTAAAAAATTCGTTTCGAATTTAATTACTTTTAACTATTTTAAGGTTGCAATATAATAATAATAACCCGTACGGCCAAAAAAATTAATATTCGGACTTTTTAATATAAAATATATTAAAGAAAACCCGGTATATAAAAACAAAACCGATAATTATCTTATCGTAATTATGCAAGGTTGAATAAGTTCAAGCCTTATTTTTTAAGCTAAGTTAAATATACAGAAAATTATTATACGATATAATTAGTACGATAAATATTATACTTAATATCTTCGAATATAATAATTAATTAATAGTTTTACGGTTAAGATAGATTAATACCTTGGTCCTATAAAGCCTTACTTTAAAACCGATTAATACGTAATTATCGATAAGCTTTAACCTTAATAAACCTTATGCCCGTTAGCTCTACGGGTTTGACAAGGTTAATATAATTTAGGAAATATTAAGCTTTACGCGGTAAACCTTAACTGCGTATAAAAAACTGGTATCTTTTTGAACCTTCGCCAGTTTTATAGCTTTTATAGCTTTTCGAGTTACCTAAGATATTATGCCGCGTAATTCTAAATACGTAATACTAATAATCCAAAACAGTGAAATTATGACGAAAACCGTCTTATTAACGGTACAAGATTATTATAATTACCGGACGAATTAAAATTATCGATATTACTGTCGATCCAAAAAATCTTTTTTAATACGATTAACTTTAACTTTCAATTTTCGGATATAATTTAATTCGCGAAAGTAACGGTAATCGATTTTTGCAACAGTATATACCGGAAAATATAACAATTATAAAGGTATTATTAACGAAACTAAAAGGTAATAACAAATTTAAGGATTTCAAAATTTAAATTTTAAAATGATATAAGGAAAATTACGAACGATAATTTGCCCGGCTGTTCCGGATTGCGAAGACCGCCCAAAACCTCGACAAGAATCGACGTAAATAAAAATTACAAAGGAAATGGATTTAGTAAAGTTTAGGAATTAAGGTAACAATTTATCATTTTATTTAATTTTGTTTACACAGTTACGTCTCTTTTAAAAAGACTTATCGTAATTATAAAAGCGTTTTTAATTTAATTAATTTTAACTTTTTTACAGCTATAACGTAATAACTATATTTCGTACGACCGAAGTAATTAATATACGAACTTCTTTTATATAAAATATAATAAAAAAGTCCGATATATAATAATAAAACCGATAATTATGTTATTATAACCGTAAAAACGTTTCGGATTTAATTAACCTTAAACTATTTATAATTATAATATCATAATTAAAATCCGTACGGCTGAAATATTTTATATACGGACTTTATACATATAAAATATATTAAGAAAATTCGGTATATAACGATACGACCAATAATTATATTATCGTAGTTATAAAGCCGTTCCGGACCGAATTAGCTTTAACCTTTTTATAATTATAACGTAATAATTATAACCCGTATAACTAAAAAAATTAATATACGAAATTTTTCCATATGAAATATATTAAAAAAAACCCTGATATATAATAACGAAACTAATAGTTATGCTGTCGTAATTATAAAAAGGTTCAGGTTTTAGTTAATTTAAATTTTTTTATAATTGTAACGTAATTATTATAACCCGTACGGCCAAAATAATTAATATACGAACTTTTTCCGTATAAAACATATTAAAAAAGCTTAATATACGATAATAAAACCGATAATTATATTATTATAGTTATGAAAGCGTTATAGTTATTTATTTTTTAAATTTAAATTCGATTATATTAGTTATAATTGCCATCGAAAAAATTATGAAAATCTATATATATATATTAACTTTTATTTAATACGTATATAAAGTTATATATTTATTATATTTAATTCGGTTACGTAATAATTTCTTTTTAATTTAAATGTTTAAATTTTTTAACGTATAAAAGAAAAGATTTAATAGTTTAGATAACGATATAGAAAACGAAATCTATCTTTTGCAAGTAATACTTAAACCTCGCTAGCTTGTTACGGAGATTTGAAGTTTGATTAGTTAATTTTTAATATTATAAAGCGGTACTTAAGTGACTTTAAAAAAGAGCCAGCAAGGCCTGAGCTAGCTGAAGTAAGGTAGGAAAGGTTATTAAAGTAACGGCGAGATGGGCGCATTAGCCCCACTATTTGTATCTACGTAACTAAAGCTTCGCCTTTTTGTATCTTTTCTATATATAAGAACATATAAACCTAAAAAGATTAATTAAAACAAATATCGTACCTCGAATTGCGATCCGTATCCTTACATAGTAACATTTTCGGGCCGTTTCTTGGCAATTCGACCGTTAATTAACATTCAAAAACACTCATTTTATAGGCAATTTAAGGTACCGTCTAAAAGGGCGCAAGCGCTTAAAGGGCTTATCGCCTTGTCGTCCTACCGTAACGTCAAACGCGGCTTAATTTAAGAAAGTAACTGGAGGCCCGTAAAAGCTCGTCGTCGTACCGCAAAAGCTAAAAACGTACGAAAGACACGGAAAAACGAAAGGGTTACAGGTTCGGCGTACGGGCGCTTAAAAGCGAATCTATAAAAAGTTTTTCGACCTAAGTAATAATTAAAAACGGTTCGTTATATTTGCAAAGGTTTAAAAACGTCGCGTAATCGTCTGGAAAAAAGAAAGTTTATATTATAATAAAACCGTTACCGGTTAAAAATAAGTCGACGAAACGAAAAGCTTAATCGTAATAACGGTTAATAATAAGAAAATTTACTATTTAGCAATAACGTTAACGAAAACATTAACGTTTCGCGCGTAAACAAAAAAGATTACCGAAAAGTTAACGAAATTATTAAAAAGTTTTAAAGATATTCAAAAAAAGCTACCGTTATTAAAGGGCCGAAATACAAGTTATATATACAAAGAACACTATAATTCGAAACGTATAAAGGCTTAAAAGAGCGTTATAATAAAATTTTAAACGGAAGGCTAAAGGCTTAAGGGCGCCGACGAGGTCTAAATAACCTTAACGGCCGTAAAAGCTCTTTAGCTATAAAGGCGTATTAGGATACATATAGTAGCTAAAAGAATTATTGGTAAAGGGGGTCATTAAAGCAACGGCAAGATGGGCGCGTCAGCCCCACTATTTGTATCTACGTAGCTAAAGCTTCGCTCTCCCACACTTTTCCCACATACAAGAACATACAGATCTAGAAAGATCAACCAAAACAAACATCGTACTACGAATTGCGACCCGTATTCTTATAATATTTTAATAAATATATTCGAACGTATATAAAAAGTTCGAAACGTTTTCTTATTTTCGACAATTACGAAAGTTATTATTCGATAACATTCGGAAAATCTTACGTAAATTACGACATTATTATATTTTATATACCCGCGCATTTTTCGTATCGGTTTTAATATTTTAACGTATTTTATTTTAATTTTTTTAAACGTAGTTATTTGCTATATATCGAAACTTTAATACCTTATTATTATATTTATATTATTAAAAAGGATTTTTTTACCGGCTTTTATAACGTATTTTAAATTATTATAAAGTTCGAAAATATTAAATTTGAACTTATATAAGGTTAAATAGGCTCAAGTCTCATTTTCCAGGCCAAGCCAAATATATAAAAAATTATTATACAATATAATGTGTACGATAAATATTATATCCAATATTTTCGAATATAATAACTGATTAATAATTTTACGGTTAGGATAAATTAATATTTCGGTTCTATAAAGCCTTACTTTAAAGCCGATTAATACGTAGTTGCCGATAAGTTTCGATTTTGGTAAACTTTATGCCCGTTAGGTTTACGGTTTGGTACGGTTAAATAATATAACTTAAGAAATATTAAGCTTTATGCGGTAAACCTTAAAAATAAACTTTAAAAATAAACCTTAAAAGCAAATCTTAACGGCAAACCTTAATTGCGTATAAAAAATTAGTATCTTGCCGAACTTTCGTTAATCTTACGGTTAAAAGTATTAGATATTAACCAGGAAAAAAGTTAGAAATTTTAATTTCGATCGTTTTTATAGCTTTTTGAATTATTTAAAATATTATACTACGTAAGTCCGGATATACGATACCGATAATTTATAACCGTAAGATTATTATTAAAATCGTTTTATTAATGGTATAAAATTATCAAAAACTTACCGGATAAATTAAGATTATCGATATTATTATCGATTTAAAAGTTTTTTTCCAAAATAATTAACTTTAACTTTTAATTTTCGGATACGATTTAATTTATAAAAATAACGGTAATCGATTTATATAAAAACGTATACCGGAAAGTATAATAATTATAGCGAAATTATTGCCGAAACTGGAAAAAAAAAAATTATGGCAAACTTAAAAACTTCGAAGTTTAAATTTTAGAACGATATAAGCTGGAGAATTATAAGCGATGGTTTGCCCGGCTGTTCCGGATTACGAAAACCGCCCAGAACCTCGACAAGAATCGACGTAGATAGAAGGTGCAAAAGGAATAGGTTTAGTAAAATCTAGGAATTGAGATAGCAATCTATCATTTTATCCAATTTTGTTTATACGGTCACGTCTCCTCTAGGGAGAAAATCTGGACTTTTAAAAACTGGTTTTATTTTATTTAATTTTAGTGACGTTTTTTTCGAATTAAAGGGGTTTTTTTAATTATACCGACCATTTTTTCGTTAACTTTTATCGGTTTTATTTATTTTTCGCTTGTAAAAACTTTTAAAAATATTAAGAAAATAATAAAGTAAAAAGGTTATTTATAAAAAGATTGAAAATTATTAAAGTAGTTTTTTAATATAAATAATTAAATCGGTTAAATTTTTAATTAAAAATAATTTATTATTTTAATACGAAAAAGTTTTTCTCGGGAAAAAGTCACTTAATTACGCAAAACGAATTATATTTTAAGCAAACGTTATAAAACTTAAGATAACCTTTTTTTTAAAAAAGAAATTTACTATATAAAAAGAACAAGCTGTTTCAGCTTAAAAAAAAGGTAGTAAAAAAAATATAGCTAATAATAATGAAAAGAGATTATTATAAAAGGGTTAAAACCAAGAAACGAAAGTATAGCGTTTACGGCGAGCCTAAATATAATATGCGTATTTGTATAAAAGTTGTAAATACGTTTAGCTCAAAAACCCTGATTAATTTAAATTAATACGATATATTATTATTAAGTTATTTGAATTTGTTATTATAAAATGTTAAAAAATATTGCGCTTATTAGTATGTTACGCTTAATGATATAAGATGTTATCGTATTAATTTAAATTAAACGAATCTTTTTCGTTAAACGTCTTTATAACTTTTTTATAAATATGTCTTTTATATCCGGACTTGCCGTAAATATTATACTTTTCTTTTTTCGTTTTAATTCTTTTACGTAAGGTTAAATAGGTTTAAGCCTTATTTTCTAAGCTCAGCTAAATATATAGAACATTATTATACGATATAATTTATACGATAAATATTATATATAATATCTTTAAATACGATAATTAATTAATAGGTTTTTACGATTAAGATAAATTAATATCTTGGTTTTATAAAGCCTTACTTTAAAGTCGATTGCTGGACCTTTATAAGCTCGCAATTTCTCAACTGATGTAGGCTTAAAAGTGTTATATACGAGGTTGCTGATATTTAGCTCTTTGACAAAAACCTTTTTAATTATTATTAATTGTATTTTTACGATCTTTTTTTAAAGCTGATACGGCTTATCCTTTTTATGTAATAAATTTTTTTTTTAAAAAAACGTTTATTTAAAATAAAGTTCGCTTCGCGTAGTTAAGCAACTTTTTCTTAAAAAATATTTTCGTACAAAGTATTATGTTACTTTTAGTTCAGAAATTAACCGATTTGACTATTTTTATAAACAAATTACCTTAATAATGTTTAATTTTGATTTTAAATAATATCACTATTTCGTTATTTCCTTGATAATTTTAAAGGTTTTTGCAAGCGAAAAACGAATAAAACCGACGGAGGTTAATAGAATAATAATCGGCGTAAATATAATTAAAAAAAGTCTTAGTTCGGAAAAACATTATTAAGATCGAATAAAATAGAATTAACTTTCGTAAATTCAGATTTGATATTATTAGACGTTATAATACCTTTAAATATATTATAAAAGCCGATAATAAAACCGTTTTAATAATATAGATATAATAACGTCGTATTAAGTTTTCGATATATAATAAATAAGTAGGTTTTAAAGTAAAATAAAAATAATATATTAAAAAGTTAGAACTGATAAGAAAAATGCGAAGATATTTAAAACGTAAAAATATTATAACTAGTGTAGTATTTTTCGAATTCTACTGAATAATAATTTATATAACGTACTATATTATTAAACGGTCCAAATTAATAAGCGGACCAATTTTGTAAATATTATAATTATTTATCTTTAACTACTTCTTTTTTAATATTAATAATATAAAAGAAATTATTAAAAAAAACTTAATTATATAGCCTAAAAACGAAACTCGAAATTTAATTATACAGAACTTAATTTAATATATGAAGTTGCTTTAATAATTTCAAAGGCCCGATATTACGGTAAATACGTCCAAACCGATATTATTTCCTTTATAAAAGTTAACGGCGACCGAACAAAAATCGATTATGAATTAAATTTTTAACTTAAATACGCACACGTTTTTTAACCGGTTCTAATATATTAAAGATATAACGAATATATTACTTATTTAATACGTTATAAAACGCGTTGAAGTTAATTAAGCGTCAAAATTTATTAAACGGTGAAATAAAAGTTAGATACGTTTAAATCGAAAAATTAATTATTAACGAGTTTTATTTAAAAATATATAAATATCTTATAAATAATTCGAACTTATTAAGGTTCTTATCGTAAAATATAATATCGTAAAAAATTTTTTATGAATTTAACGAAATTAAACTTTTAATAAGGTTTGCTATAATAATAGGCATAATAATTATTAATATCGAGAATTATAAAAAATTTAAATAAACGTTATAAGAAAATAAAAAACTAAATTATTGTTACTTAAGTTATTAATTTTTAAAATTAAGGTATACCTTTATTTATTATTATTATAAAAAGTTTTAAAAGGTTTAATACCGTAATAATTTATTATCAATAACCGATTAAAAGTTGTATTAAACAATAATAACTAAATAATAAATAATTTAATTTTAAAATAAATTTAACATTTTAATAAATATATTCGGACGTATATAGAAAATTTAAAACGTTTTTTTATTTTCGACGGTTACAAAAATTATTATTTAATAAAACTCGAAAAATATTACGCAAACTACGATATTATTACGCTTTATATACCCGTACATTTTTCGTATCGGCTTTAATTTTTTAACTTATCTTATTTTTCTATTTTAAAACGTATTTATTCGCTATATATCGAAAACTATAATACGAAATTATTATACCTATATTACTAAAAAAAAGAAAAAAAGAATTAAAAAATTAAAAAAAAAGTAAAAAAAAAATTTAAAAGATTTCGGCTTTTACAACGTATATAAAATTACTATAACGTTTAATAATATTAAATTTAAATTTACAAAAACTGGCTTTATTTTATTCGATCTTAATAACGTTTTTTCCGAACTCGAAATCCTTTTAATTATATTGATGTCAATTATCTCCCCGCTAATCTCCGCCGATTCCATTCGTTCTTTATCCGCAAAACCCCTTAAAAATATCCATAAAGTAATAACGTCTCACATAAGCTCGCGAACTAACAAAACTCGCGAACTATTTTTGTTAATATTTTAATTACCCAATTTTAATTATTAATTTCTTAATATTAATAACATGAAACGTTTTATAAAAAGATTAAGAATAAATTTAACTATTTAAGCTAAACAATACACCGAAAAATTAAGCTTTAAAAAGTTATATTTTATATATAATATTTTTAAATTTACTTTAGAAGCTCGATATTACGGTCGATATCTCTAAATCGATATTATTTCTTAATTGCGAAAATTAACGTTAACCGAAAAGAAATTCATTATCGAAAAAGTTCTTAATTTAAATACGCGAACGTTTTTTTATCCAACTTTAGCATATTAAAAATATAATTAATATATTATTAACCCAGCGCGTTATAAAAGGGGTTAAAATTAATTAGGCGTCGAACTTTATTAAACAGCACAAAAAAAAATTAAATACGTTTAAATCGAAATATCGATTATTAACGGATTTTATGCGAAAATTTAAAAAGGTTTCGTAAATAGTCCGAACTTATTCGAATTATAATCGCGAAATAAAATATCGTCAAAAAGGATATTTATAACTTTAATAAAACTAAATTTTTAATAAAGACTTTTATAATAACAAGCATAATAATTATTAATATCGAAAAACGTAAAAATTTTACTTAAATATAACAAAGGAATAAAAAATAAACTATAGTTATTTAAATTTTTAATTGCTAAAATTAACCTATACCGTTATTTATTATTATAACGGAAAGAAAATTATCTTAAATCCTGATACCGCAATAACTTAATATCAACACCCGATTAAAAAATCGCATTAAATACTAATAACTAAATAATAAATGAATTAAATTTCGAATAAATCCAACATTTTAACAAATATATTCGGATACGTACGAAAGGTTTAAAACGTTTTTTTATCCTTAACGGCCACAAAAACTATTATTCAATAAAATTCGAAATATATTACGTTAATAACAATATTATTACGTTTTATATATCTGCGCATTGTTCGTATCGATTTTAACCTTTTAATATATCTTATTTTTTTATTTTAAAACGTACTTATTCGTCATATATCGAAAACCTAATACAACGCTATTATATTTATTCTACCAAAAAAGATTTCCTCGCCAGCTTTTATAACACGTTCTAAGTTATTATAACGTCTAATAACATTAAATCTAAATTCGCAAAAATTAATCTTATTTTATTCGATTTTAATAACGTTCTTGTCAAATTAAAAGTTTCTTTAATTATATCTACGCCAACCGTTTCTCTTTTAACCTTTACAGGTTTTATTTTACCCCTCGTAAAAACTTTTAAAAAATATCTATAAAGCAATAAAACAAACACGATATTGATAAAAGAAATTAAAAATTATTAAGGTAACTTATTAACAAAAATATTTAAATTAATTAATTTTAACGTACTACATAAACGAAGCGTATATACAAGCAAGCTATATACCTTTTTATTATTTTAACTACTTATTTTTAATTATTTATTACTTCAAAATTATAATATAAAACGGTTTATAAAAAAGCAAGAATAAACTTAACCGTTTAAGCTAAAAAATAAGAGCCGAAACTTAATTATAAAAAACTTAGTTTTATTTATAAAATCTTATTACTTTAAAAATACAAATTAAAAATAAACGCGGCCGATCTAATACCGTCCTTAATTCGCGTAAATTAACGCCGATCGAAAAGATTTCTATTGTCGAAAGAATTCTTAATTTAAATACGTAAACCTTTTTTCTCCGACTTTAGCACGTTAAAAATATAGCCAATATACTGCTAGCCAAGCGCGTAATAGAACGCGTTAAAATTAATTAAGCGTCGAACTTTATTAAACAGCAAAAAAAACTTTAAACGTATTTAAATCGGAAGATCGATTATTAACGAGTTTTATATAAAAATTTAAAAACATTTCGCGAATAGTTCGAACTTATCCGGATGATAATAACAAAATACGGTATTATAAAAAAGGATATTTATAATTTCGACGAAATTAAACTTTTAATAAGATTTTTTATAATAACGAGCATGGTAATTATTAATGCCGAAAAACGTAAAAAACCTAATCAAACGTAATATAGAAATAGAAAATGAGTTATAATTATACAAGCTGTTAATTCTTAAAATTAAATTATACCGCTATTTGTTATTATGGCAGGGGAAAATTATTTTAAATTTTAATATTATAGTAATCCATTATTAATAACTGATTAAAAACTCAGATTAAATAGTAATGGCTAAATAATAGGAAAATTAAATTAAAATAAATCTAGCATTTTAATAAATATATTTAAACGCGTACGAAAAGTTTAAAACGTTTTTTTATCTTCGACGGTTACGAAAATTATTATTCGATAATTTTCGAAAAATATTATATTAATTATAACATTATTACTTTTCATATGCCCGCGTATTTTTTGTATCGGTTTTAACCTTTCAATATATTTTAAATTTTTATTTTAAAACGTATTTATTTGCCGTATATCGAAAACCTAATACGACGTTATTATACCTATATTACTAAAAGAAAAATTTACCGGCTTTTACGACGCGTTTTAAACTATTATAACGTCCGATAATATTAAATTTAAATTCGTAAAAACTAAGTTTAATTTATTAGATTTTAATAACGTTCTTTCTGAATTAAAGGGTTTTTTAATTATATTTATGTTAATCGTTTTGCCGTTAATCTTTGCCGGTTTTAATCGTTTTCTGCCCGCGAAAACCTTTAAAAATATTAGGAAAGTAACAAAATAAGGACGTTATTTATAAAAACAAAATTTTGAAAATTAATAAAGTAATTCGTTAAAAAAAATCGGTTATTTTTTTAATTAAATGTAACTTATTATTTTTGTACGAAAATATTTTTTTTGAGAAAAAAGTTATCTAATTACGTAAAACGAATTATATGTTAAGCAAACGTTATAAAATCAAAAATAAACGTTTTTTTTTTAAAAAAAAAAGGAATACTTATTATATAAAAGAGATAAACTTTTCTGGCCCAAAAAAAGGATAATAAAAAAATGCACCTAATAATAATTAAAAGGGGTTATTGTAAAAAGGTTAAGACTAAAAAACGAAAATATGGTGTCTACGGCAAGCCCGGGCATAATACGCGTATTTGTAACGAAATTGTAAATACGTTTAACAAAAAAAGATTTTCTTAATTTTATTTAATACGATATATTATTATTAAGTTATTTATATTTGTTGTTATAAGGTGCTAAAAAGTGTACAGCTTGCTTATATATATAGCTCGCTTGTATGGTACGTTATAACAAAAGGTTATATATTATTATTATATAAAGTCGTTCTTTATCGGAAAAAAAGGTCTAATTATACGAAACGAATTATATCTTAAACAAACGTTATAAAACTAAGAATAAACTTTTTTTTTTAAAAAAAGAACACTTATTATACAAAAAAAGCAAAGCTTGTTTAACTCAAAAAAAGGAATAATAAAAGAATGCACCTAATAACAGTATAAAAAAATCGTCGTAAAAAGATTAAAATTAAAGAACGGAAATATAACGTCTACGGCAAACCTGAATATAATGCGCGTACATATATAAAAATTATAAATACGTTTAACGAAAAAGAATCCGATTAATTTAAATCAATACGATATATTATTATTAAGTTATTTAAATTTATTATTACGAGATACCAAAAAACGACTCGCAAGGTTATTTGGCTTATAGGTTTGTATAAAACGTTAAAGTAAAAACGTTATTTATAAAAAGAATTAAAGATTATTAAAGTAACTTGTTAACAAAAATCGTCGAATCGGTTAATCTTTTAACAAAAAATAATTTTTTACTTTTATACAAAATAACTCTTTTTCGGAAAAACAAGCTTATTTACGTAAAACGAATTATATTTTAAACAAACGTTAAAAAATTAAAAATAATCTTTTCATTAAAAAAAACCTTTACTACATAAAAAGATTAAGCTTTTTTAACCGAAAAAAAGAGATAATAAAAAAATATAACTAATAACGGCTAAAAGTAATCGTCGTAAAAAGTTTAACCTAAGGAACGGAAATATAACGTTTATAACAAACCCGGATATAATAAGCATAACGTCACATACCACTGAGCGCAACACACTAATAAGCGTAACACTTTTTAACACTTTGCAACAACATATTCAAATAACTTAATAACAATATATCGTATTAATTTAAATTAATCGGATTCTTTTTCGTTAAACGTATTTACAACTTTTACATAAATACGTATATTATATCTAAGCTTGCCGCAAACGTTATATTTCCATTTCTTAGTTTTGATCTTTTTACAATAACCTCCTTTAATTATTATTAACTGCATTTTTTCTATTATTCTTTTCTTTCTAAGCCAAAAAAGTTTGTTCTTTTTATATAATAAATATTCTTTCTTTTTAAAAACGTTTATTTAAAGTATAATTCGTCCTACGTAATTAAGTAACTTTTTTCCGTGAAAAAATATTTTCGTATAAAAATGATACCTTACTTTTAGTTAAAAAAAGTAACCGATTTAACTATTTTTATTAATAAATTACCTTAATAATATTTAATCTTTTTTTTATAAATAACATTCTTATCTCGTTACTTTTTTAATATTTTTAAAAGTTTTCGCAGGCGGAAAACAAATAAAACCGGTAAAAATTAATAAGGAATCGGTCGGCGTAAATATAATTAAAAGGACGTTTAATTTAAAAAAATAAGTTATTAAAATTAAGTAAAATAAAACCAACTTTTAAGAATCCAGGTTTAATATTTTCGGATGTTATAATAACTTAAAACGCGTCGTAAAGGCCGGCAAGAAAATCCTTTTTAGTAATATAAATATAATAACGTCGTATTAAATTTTCGATATATAATAAATAAACGCGTTCAAAATAAAAATTTAAAATACGTTAAAAGGCTAAAACCGATACGAAAAATGCGTAAGTATACAAAATATAATAATATCGTAATTTGCGTAATATTTTATGAATTTTATTAAATAATAATTTTCGTAATCGTCGAAAATAGAAAACGGTGTAAACTTTTCGTACGCGTTCGAATATATTCATTAAAATATTAAGTCCATTTTAAATTTGATTTATTTATTATCTAGCTATTATTATTCAATGTAAATTTTTAATTAATTATGACCAATAAATTATTACGGTATTAAAATTTTAAGTAATTTTTTTGAGTTATAATAATAAATAACGGTATAACTTAATCTTAAAAATTAATTTATTAAACCACTATAATTTATTTTTTATTTTTTTATTAAGTT
Source organism: Monosporascus sp. CRB-9-2 (assembly GCA_004155915.1). NCBI lineage: Eukaryota > Fungi > Ascomycota > Sordariomycetes > Xylariales > Monosporascus > Monosporascus sp. CRB-9-2. The sequence continues at coordinate 34,034 of QJOA01000260.1, read as the reverse complement.
TATTTAAATTTTTTATTTTTTTTTGTATTAATAATTATTATATCCGTTATTATAAAAAACTTTATTAAAACTTTAATTTTATCGAAACTATAAATATCTTTTTTTATAATACCGTATTTTGCAATAATAACTTAAATAAGCTCGAATTATTTGCAAAATATTTTTAGATTTTCGGATAAAATCTGTTAATAATTAAGTTTTCGATTTAAACGCGTTTAAACTTTTTAAATCTTTTTAATTATTTTTTTTAAAAATTATTTTTGGCCGTTTAATAATTTTCAACGTTTAATCAATTTCAACGCGTTTTATAACGCGTTAGATAAGCAATAAATTGGCTATATTTTTAACGTACTAAAGCTGGACAAGAAACGTTTACGTATTTAAATTAAAAATTCGGTTAATAATCGATTTTTTTTTAGTCGGCGTTAATTTTTGCAAAGGAAAGGCGATATCGGTTACTTAGTTAGCTCAGGCCTTGCTGGCTCTTTTTTAAAGTTACTTAAGTACCGCTTTATAACGTTAACAATTAACCAATCAAATCCTAAATTCCCGTAACGAGCTAGCGAGGTTTAAGTGTTAGTTTTAGAAAATAGGTTTCGTTTTTTATATTTATTTTTTTTAAAAAGCGAAAATTTGTTATAATTTAATAACTCGACTTTATTTATAATTATATTTATATTTATACCATTTTTTACGTTATAGCTTATCATTAATATTATTTTAACTTTGATTAAACCTTTTTTATTATTTGTAAACTTTAAAAGATTTATTAATTATAACCCGAATACGTTACGTTATTATTTCTTTTTTTTAAAATATTATAAATTTGAATTTCTTTATTTTTATTACGCGATTTCAAAAGAATAGAATATACGTATACGTACGATAATATTTTAGCAAAACCGACGAGCGAATATAGAATTTAAAAATTTTATTCATAACTGGATTTTTTGCGATAATTTTGGCCGATTATACGGTTTAATTATTCGAATTTACCGTTTGGTTAAAGTATTATAAAAAGAATGAATACGAAATAGGTTAATAATATATAAACGTTAGTAAAAGTATATAATCTTTATTAATTAAAACCTTTTTATAGGTAAATATTATAATATATTATATAATAAGTTTTTAATTTTTGTAAAAAAGCTTAAATTTCGCCATTTTCCAGAAAACTTATTTTTCGATGTTAATATAGTTTATATTATTTTAAACGAAAGTTAACGATTTATAAAAATGTTAATTTTTAATTAATTTAAGCTTTTAAATTAAGTAATGAAGTGGAGCGGGGAGTAGGAATGGGTGCAGCTGCTACTGCATGCTACTGCATGCTACGTCAGCTACAGCTTCTAGCTGCTTCCATTTGCTTCGCCGCTGGGCATCTCGGCAATCAACTCGGCTATGGCCAGTAGGTCGGCGACGTCTATATATTGCTGACCTGACAACTTCTGTATCTAGTCTTCCCAGACCAAGGCATTCCATAGCAAGTAGCAACGTCGACTATTTCTTCTCCTCTCAAGCTCCGATCAAGAGGTTCTGCGTACAATAACTTTGATGAGCCTTGTCCCAATTCAGTAATTATATATTTAAAGGAAAAATATTTATTATATAAGGCGAAATTAAAAACGAAACGGTTTTCCAATAATAACGATTTAAACGTTTTTACGTATCCGTTTTTTATAGTTTTAATTATTATAGTTAAAATAATTTTTAAAGCTAACGGTAATTATTTAACTTTTTTATTAAATAAACTTTTATTATTTTCGGATATATTACGGAATGGAATTAATATGTTAAAAAGGTTAGATATTTATAATAATTATTATACGTTAAATAAACTATAAATCGGTCATTAAATAATGGTAAAATAATTTTATTAAAAAAGTTTTAATAATATAATTTTAATTAAAATAAATTAAGTTTTAGGGTTAAGTATAACAAAATAATATTATAGTTTAATACGATAATTTTAATGTTTAGGATTTTATTTATAATATATCATTTTATTATAATACCGTTATACGGAATATCATTACCGTTTTATCCGTTATTATAACCGTATTCCGAAAGGAAAGTTAAAGTAATTTATATTTTGTTTTAATTAATATTATAAAAAAATGGTTTTACAAAACGTTATAATAATATTTAATACCGCTTAATATTTTTGGTTAATTCGTAATTAATATTTTCCAGATTTTATATTTTAATTTTGTTAATACGTTTTATAAACGTAATAAATAAAAGTTTTCCGATTTTTTTTAATTAAAGCGTATATTATATAATAAGCGTTGTTCGATTTTTTTAGGTATAGTTAATAAAAACGAAAATATTATTAATAATACTTATAAGGTTTATCCAAAAGAATTTTAAGTAATATGTAAATTTAAAAAAAAAGTTTTTTCGGTTTTTAAATCACTTTTTTTATTTATAAAAATTAGAAAATAATTAGTTATATTCGTAAAATATAAGTTAATTAAATTAAAATAACGAATTTATATAATAAAAAACCGTAATTCTTTTTTGTTTTCGTTTTATTTTATATATAAATAAAGTTTTTATTTATATTCATATATATTTATTAGCTTAATAATATAAGCGAAATATATATAACGTAAGTAATTTTAAAAACGGATCGTTAATTTTTAAATAGGAAAATGTAATTATATTAAAAGTTATTAAAATTTTATTTATTTAAAATTTTTATTTTTATATGTATAATATTTATATATTTACGTTATTTTTACAGAAGTTGCGCGTTAGATACGAATTATTTGTAAAAACAACGTCTGGTATATATAAAATTATTGAAAATATGTTAATCGAATTTTTTTAAAAACGTAGCTTATCGAATTTATAAAATATATATGCTTTCGATTAACCGTCGCCGAATTCGAAATTATTACGCGCGATATGGTTTTTAAATATTTTGGTTACGTTGGATAATTAAAGGAAATACCGTAAAGTTTTAATTAAAATACGTTAACGGATAAAGATTTATTTAACAAAAATTTATTATTATTATTTATTAATAATACGTTATTTAATAATATAAATAATTTAGCGGATAATTTATAAATATTTTAATTTTTTATTCGGAAATATGATTAATGTATATTATTTTTAAACGGCGTAATTTTAATTAAAACGTATAAAATAATGTTTTTTTATCGGGTAATTATAAGAGCGGAAATAATTTTAATACGGTTAATATTTTATAAGGTTATAATTTTTTAACCTAAATATAAATAATAGTTAACCGTTAAACAATTCCATATTTATCGATAAAAAATTTAAAGTTATTAATATTTTTTTTAAAAATGTTTAAACTTATTTATACTTTTTATATATTATACGATATAACGATATTAATTATATTAGACGGTTAATATCGATATTATTAATCCTTTTTCATAAGGCTAGTTAATATAACAATAGCAAAAGAAATACTTTATTTTAATTAAATACTATGTTTTATAATATTAAATTAAATACTTATTAATTCGATTTTAACGTTAAATTTAATTTTTATAAGATTTAAGGCCAAAATATAGAAAACATTTAATTAAAAAAGCGAATATTATAATTTATAATTTGCTGGTAAATTTTGCCGTTCGAAAAATAATATAACGTTAATATGATTTTTTCTCGGAATTCGTTTTTAATCAGGTACCGTATTTTTTTATAACGCGAATTTTATGCCCGTTATATTTTTTCGCAAAATAAGGTTATATTATTTAAAACTTTTGTACCGAAATTATTAAACGCGTTTATTTTTTGCTTTATAATTTCTAATTTATGGAAAAATATTTATTTCGGGTTAAAAATAAGATTAAAAATTTAAAAATATTTTAACCGTAAGACGTAAAATTATAAAAATTCAACTTATTAATTCTAATGATACCGTATTTATTAATAACAATAAAGGTAAATTTAATTAATTAAATAAAATACAAAAATAATTTATAATTTCTAAATAATTTTAACGTAATTACTCGGAAAGTTTTTAATAATGAATTTTTAAGGATAATTTAATTTTGGATAATTATAATATATTATATACGGAAAAAGCTTATAATTTTATAATATAAATTATAAGTAATTCGGTAAATAATTTTACTTAAGCTTATCCGTTATCGTGTATATTATCGTTAAATAAATAAAATGAAAATTTATCGAACGAAAATGAGTTATTAATATAATTTTTAATTTTTTTTTTATTTTTGCGTTTTGTTATAATCGTTGTGAAATTTTATTATATTTTTAATATTAATAAATTTTCAAATTTATTATAGTTTTAATTAACGGTATTTCGTTCGTATATTTATTTTATAATTATGCCAAATAAATTTTTAATATTATAGTAAATTAACGTATAAATAATATCGTATTATTTATAATTAAATATATTATAAGATTTCGTATTGATTTATATATTTTATTTATAATTAATTTATTAATTAACGTTTTTCCGTATTTTTAGATTTTTTTTCGTCCGGTTTTACGTTTTTTTGCGTATTATTATAACTTATACATTAATAACCTTTTTATATTATCGGAACTTAAAATTATTTTCGTTTTGCACGTAATATCCGGGTTTAAACTTTTTTTAAAAACTTTTATTTAGACCGTATAATAATGCCGAATATTTAGAGATTACGTATAAATATTTTTCGTTACATTTTTATATATAATTTGTATATTTATTGTCTAAATAATTTCGTAAATTATAATATTTATAAAATAGTTATAAAATATATATTCTTTTGTTAATCGGCCCGGTTTATATTTTTTTTTCGTTAAATTATGAAAATTATAATTAACTAAAGGTCGGTATTTAATTTGATAATTTAATAATTTATAAGGCCGGTATAATTTATTATAACGTAAATTTTATTTTATTAGGCGTTATTATTAAAAATATTCCGAGCGGTATTATTAATATTTAATATTTATATAAGTGCCGTATTTTTCCTTAATACGAAATTTTATTATAATATAAGTTTTTAATAATATTAGCGAGCTTAAAAACTATTACAAATTATAATTTTTTAATTAGTATAGGTCCGATTTAACGTTAAAAGATAAGGTATTTATAATTTTTTAGTGTTCTTTTTATATTAATAGAGTTTTGTAATATGTATTTTTCGTAAGGTTCGTTTTAAATTTTCAAACGCTCGAATATTGCTAAATTAATACGAAATTATTTTAATTAAGACGAGGCCGTAAAATATGTTATATTGCGGATAAGTTAGATATTAATTTTAATTATTTTTTTGTTTAAAATTTTGCTATCCGTTTTTAAAATTATTTATATAGGGGTTTATTAATAAAGGCGTTATTAACGAAATTAATATACTTGGCCGGAAATTTAAAGATTTCCTGTTATATTTAAAGTATATTATCCGCTGGATTACCGAAAAAAGATTTTAATATATGGTTAAACTTGTTTATATTTTATAATATTATAAAATATATAAAGGTATGTGTTATAATAAGGATTTTAAGTGTTAAATAAAGAGATAACGAGTTAAGAATTATATTATAGGTAAGGTATTTTTACGTATTATAATATAATAAAATATATTAAAATATATAAAATGATAGTAAGTTATATTAAAGTAAATAATATCGTTTCTTTATTAAGTAATTATAATAATTTTACTTTATATATATTTAATTAAAGAAAGTTTACAAATTGTATTAAATAATTCGAAATAAAGAAAAGATTTTGTATAAATTATACATAATTATTAATTCCTTTTTTATATATTATTATTTCGTTATGAGAAAAAGTATTGTTAGCTTTTAATTTAATATTTAATAATTTATATAAATTTAGTTATTTATATATTTATAATTTATTAACTGTTTTTAATTTTCGTTTATACATTATAAATTGTTACGTATTTTTTTTTAATATTAATAATATTTTCGGATACTATTTAGTTTACGAACTTTATTCCGTTTATTATATTTATATTCTTTATTTCTATTTTTAATCCTGAATAGTTAAAGATATTATCGTTATATTTATAATAAATTTAAATTTTTTATATATAAATATTATTCTAGTAATACCTAATATATTATAGTTATACGAATTTTATCCCGTTTATTATATTTTATATTCTTTTTTTTTAATTTTTAGTTTTGATTAGTTAGAAATATTGCCGGTAAGACTATAATATTTCCAGACTTTTTTATATTTAAATATTTTTTTTGTAGTATTTAATATTATATAGTTATTATAATAGTATTACCGCCGTTTAATAAAGCGGAATATAATAATTTCGTTTTAGCGTATTATGGTAAGCTGGCGAAAGATTGAAACGTATATAAAAATATAAATGTTATTAAGTTAAGTTTCGATACGACGTATATTAATTACGGCATTATTTTTTTAATTTTTCTTTTAATTACTTATTTTTATTTTTATTTTTCTTTAACTAATAAATTATGATTAATTTCCGTTACGTAAGTATTCTATAAAGTTGTAATATTATAAGGCCTTAATAAAATAGGGTTTATTGGTATATATATAAAAACGTAGTTTGTTTATTATTATATAATTATTAATATATATCTTATTTATAATAATATTAAAATAATATTTAAATATATGTTTAAAGATTTCGATTGTATATATATAACTTATAAAACGTTAATAGAAAACGTATTCGTATATTTTAATAATATTTAATTTTAGTTTTTATTATTTTAAAACGAAATTACGAAAGAATATATAACGTTATTCGTTTTTTTCGCTATATTAAAATATAGTCGTAAAGTTAACGAATTAAAAATTTCGAATTATTAAATAATAAATTTTTAAAATCGTAAAGTAAATACTTTTTATATTATAAATTTAATTAACCTATATTATTTTTAAAAAAAAGAATACTTTGGACCATTTAATATTTTCAAATATTTATAACCGGTAATAGTTTACGTAATATAAACGGTATTTAAAATATAATAATTATATAATTCCAGTTAGGATTATAAAACCGTGAAGTTTTTTATAATATATTCGCTATTAATATTAAAAATTTTAACAGTTATTTATTATATCCGATAATGCGTTTATAAATATAAAATTTTAATATATAAAAATTTCGAAATTTACTCGGTATTTTAATTATGCCGAAAAAGGAAAAGCGTAATATTAAATAACCGGAATTTTATACCTTTATGCAAGGTCGAATAGGTTCAAGCCTTGTTTTCTAGGTTAAGCTAAATACACACATACCGATCAATTATATCCGTGCGCTCGGACAACCCTACCTTCCAACTTCGACATATATCTCCACCCCTTACCACTTCATCATCCAATAACTTACCAACCACCATATGGATTTAGATACGGCTGCTTCCGTTTTTGTCGCTAATCGTCGGCCTAAGGACGAATTCAATCCAGAGGCCCGGGCCTTTATAATTGGGGCTATAGCAGGGGGTATAACTCAGACCCGGGTGGCTAAAACGATAGGAACAGACCGTTAGCGAATCGGGGAACAACTTTAACGCTTTATTATTTACAAAACGGTCCATAACCTATTACGGGGATATCGCCAGCGGGCAATTTAAGGTCGCTTAATTTTATATCTTTATCAACTAAGCCGTCGTTATTTCCGAGATACGTACCGAAAATTTTAATAAAAAACGGGTATTCATATTAACTCGTTATCGATAAAGCGCTTTTTCCGCCGGCTCGTATTAAAAAAAATGGCGCGTTACGAAAAGGATTAACCTAACGGCTAACGACGCGCGTAAACGATTACATTTCGCCAAAAAAGCCTTGAAACGGAATAACCGGAAATATCTTTTTTTGATATTTTTTTCCGATAAATACTTTATATAAACCGTACCCGGACGCCCGAATTAATAAATATTTCGGTTATCGTTAAAACGTTATAAAAAGGATTTCGTAAACCCGAAAAATTATAAAAAGGTTATCTTTTCCGTTATGGTTTAAGGGATAATATAATAACGTAACGGCAAAAACGGTTTTTCCCCTATTATTCTTTACGAAAAAGATCCGAACTTACCCGGCAGCAAAATAACCGCCCGGCGTTATATCGAAACTTTTAAAAAAGGCCTATTTCCGCTATATAAAGCTGGTAATCTTTTTATTTAAGATAACGCCCTAATATATAAAGCTGCCGTCGTAAAGGAGTTCTTCGAAAGTTATGGTATTTAGGTAATCGAATAACCTTCGTATTCGTCCGATTTAAACTTTATCGAATACTTTTGGCGCGCTTTAAAGGACAAAATTTACGAAATTAAACCCGGATTCGGATATTTACTTAATAACGAAAAATATCGTTACCGTATATTCGAAATAATTAAAAACGCGTAATTATAATTAAATCTCCGTTTTGTAACGAGGCTTATTAAGTTACTTCTTAAAAGATTAAAAGCCGTTCGTCGCGCTCGGGGGTGATATATACGGTGTTGAAGCCCAGCTTTAGGGCTTCCAAATGATATATATAGCTTATTAATTGGACGCGTTTTGATAAAGAAATAAAATATTAAAGTTATAGGGCTAATATAAGGAAGGAGGTGGATTAATGGGGCGTACGGATATAATTGATCCCTGTATATACATAGAAAATTATTATACAATATAATTTGTACGATAAATATTATACCCAATATCTTCGAATACGATAATTAATTAATAGTTTTACGGTTAGGATAAATTAATACCTCGGTTCCATAAAGCCCTACTTTAAAGCCGATTATTAAGCTTACGTAAGCACGTAATTTCTTAATTAATATCGGCTTAAAAGGTTTATATACGTAATTACCGATAAATTTCGACCTTAATAAACCTTATGCCCGTTAGTTTTACAGTTTGGCAGGGTTAAATAATGTAACTTAGGAGATATTAAGTTTTACGCGGTAAACTTTAAAAATAAACCTTAAAAGTAAACCTTAAAAGTAAACCTTAACGGCAAACCTTAATTGTACATAAAAGGCTGGCATCTTTTTAAGCTTTCGCTAGTTTTACAGCTCGATCGTTTCTATAGCTCAAGTTACCTAAAAATACCATATTACGTAAGTCCGGATATGCGATACCGGTAGTCTATAATCGCAAGATTACTATTAAACCGTTTTATTAACGGTACAAAATTACCAAAAAATTACCGGACGAATTAAAATTATCGACATTACTGTCGATCCAAAAAATCTTTCCCAAAATAATTAATTTTGGCTTTTAATTTTCGGATACGATTTGATTTACGAAAATAACGATAATCGATCTTTATAAAAGCGTATGCCGGAAAGTATAACGATTATGGCGAAATTATTGGCGAAACTGGAAGGAGAAGATAATAACAAGCTTGAAAACTTCGAAGTTCAAATTTTAGAACGATGTAAGGAGAATTATAAGCGATGGTTTGCCCGGCTGCTCCGGATTGCGAAGACCGCCCAGAACTTCGATAAGAATCGACGTAAATAGGAGCTGTAAAGGGAATAGGTTTAGTGAAGCCTAGGAATTAAGGTAGCAATCTATCATTTTATCCAATTTTGTCTACACGGTTACGTCTTCTCTAGGGAGATTTTATACCTTTATACGTAGAATATTTTAAAGAAAAAGTTTTAAAAGTTGTAGCCGGAAATATCGGTAAGCTTTTATTCGAAATATTTAACGTGAAACTATATTTAAATTTTCGGTGAAATTACGAGCCTCAAAAAGTTTATAACTACCGAAGTTTCCCGTAAAAATCTAACAATCTGGACGATAAATTTCGAGAAGTATTAATTAAGATTTTAAATTAATTATTTTAAAAAAGCCTTTATTATAAAAACTTTTAGTAAAAAAGTAACGACGTATAAGGTAAGCCTTAAAGAATAGTAGTTAAAATCCGGCTTTAAAAGATAGTATTTATAGTTACGAAAAGATAAGATTATAAAGCGTAAGAGTTTCGGATTTATTATAAAATCGAAATTTTAAATATTTCGAGCTGGTATTTAGGAAAAAGCGGATGCCGAAATAACTATATATATAGTACGAAAATAGCCTTTTCGATATTAGTTAAAAATTATTTATATTATTTATTTATATCTTCCCCTTTCAGTTTCGGCAATAATCTCGCCATAATCGTTATACTTTCCGGCATACGCTCTTATAAAGATCGATTACCGTTATTCTCGTAAATCAAATCGTATCCGAAAATTAAAACTCAAAATTAATTATTTTGGGAAAGATTTTTAAAATCGACAGTAATATCGATAATCTTAGCTCGTCCGATAATTTTTTAGTAATTTTATACCGTTAATAAAACGGTTTTAATAATAATTTTACGGCTATACATTACCGGTATCGCATATCCGAACTTACGTAATATAATATTTTAAGTAATTCGAAAAAGTATTATAAAAACGATTAAGTCGTAAAATTAACGAAGGTTCGGAAAAATACCAACCTTTTATACGCAGTTAAGATTTACCGTTAAAATTTACTTTTAAAGTTTACCGCGTAAAGCTTAATATTTCCTAAATTACATTATTTAACCCTGCCGAACTATAAAGCCAGCGGGCATAAAATTTACCAGGGTCGAAACTTATCAACAACTACGCATCAATCGGCTTTAAAATAAGGCTTTATAAAACCGAAGTATTAATTTATCTTAACCGTAAAACCATTAATTAATTATCGTATTCGAAAATATTAGGTATAATATCTATCGTATAAATCATATCGTATAATAATTTTCTGTATATTTGGCTCAGCTTGGAAAATAAGGCTTAAACTTATTCGACCTTGCATTATTTATTTATTTATATAATTAATTTTCCGTATTAATTAATCGATCCGAATTAAGGTATTTTACGAGTTAAAAAGGCTGGAAATATTTTAAAAGTTAATATTATAATTCTGAAAAAAGGGATCGGAAAATAGGATTTAAAAAATTTCAATTTAACGTTATAAATAAAAGATTATAAGTTAAAAAATTTAATTTTTTAATAATTATAATAAATTTTAATTTATAACGTACAATATTAACGTTCGTTAATTATTTTAATTTGTAAGGTTAATTATATATTTATAATAATATATAGTTAATTCGGATCGAAAAGAATTAATATTTATATAATATTTAACGAATTTAAGATTAGTAAAATAATAAATATAGTCGTATTATTTGGCCGTTTTACGTAATTAAATTATTTTAGCATAAAAAGGATATCGTTTTATATTTTAAGACAATATTAATATTTCGTAAAGATTTGAAGAAGTTAAAAAAATATATTTATAACGTTCCGTATTTTAGCAAATTTAGGTAAGCTGAAGAAATATATTTATAATGTTCCGTATTTTAATAAATTTAAAGATATATTATTAAAATTGCGAAAAGTTATAACGTTACGTTTTAATTTTTAATATGCTTTATTTATTAATAATTATAATTTTATTTCGAAGCCGAACGTATTTTTCGTTATTTGTTTTAATTAGGACCGGTCGGGTTTCGTTTCTTAATTTTCGATTTAATATTATAGTTATTATTATTGTTAAATAAATAACGTTTATTTTTAATACGTAATTTTTCGATTTTAATAATGATTATTATTTTGATTTTATTTTTTGATATATTGTTTATAACATTAGGTTACGTATCGTTATTTTTTAGTAATGCCGGTAATTTCGGTAACGATATAAAAATAAACGAATTAAGTAAAGACGAGTATAGTAACGAAAATAACTTTAATAAATTAAAAATATTAAAAAATTATAAGTTTTGGGCCGAGGTTATAAATAAAAAGATTAAGGTAAGCTTTTAATTAGGATTATTTATTATATTACGGATTATGCGTACGGGTATAAGCGTTACGATAACCGGGGTTGTAATTCCGAGCTGCGAAAATGTATAAACCGCATGCCGAGTTGGTATTTAAATTCTTAAGATTACCGTTATATTTTTAGTTATTAATTTAAACCGAACAGTTATAATTAATAAATTCTGATTAAAACGAGACGTAATTTATAATAGTTACGAATTTTTTTCCGATATTTATAAAATTTATAATGCGGTTATATTTCGTAATTTATATAAATCGGTTCGAAATATAAGAATACGGTACCGTTATTTTAAATTAAGCGAATTTTGCCGTTTGTAGAAAAGTTTTTATATTTTTTGTAATATAAAAAGTACGGTTTTTTCGTGGATTAAATATAACGTAAATGAAAGGTAATTTTTTAAAGCGTTTTAATATTATTATTTATTAAGTCCGGAAATTATTTTAATTAATTTAATTACGTTTTAAATCGTATAAGAATTTTTAATTTTATTTAATTTATTCGGAAACGTATTTAATAAAAATTATTTAAATTTAATTAAAATAAATATTTATTTTATTTTATTAGTATTTAACAAAACAAATTGCATTAAAAAAATTGGTTTGTTTATTATTTATATTAAAATTTTAATATTTTTCAAATAAATTTTTTCAACGAACCGGCTTTTAATTATTTTTATATAAATATTTTTAGATTTAAATGTTCGGATATATAAATAAAAATAAAAATACATAAACTGTAATAAAGTTTAGCCGGAATAAGGTTATTCCAGTTCTTTTTTAAAATAATAATTTCTTTTTAAATATATTAAGATTATTTTGTAAATATATTTACCGTTAAATAACGTATGTTATTAATGTGACGGCAGCTACTAGGATCAAACCGTGAGGCTGGCAACCGTTATATGGGGCTGACAGCTGCTATATAAACTAGCCACCTGCTATATAAAGAGTGGGGATATTTGTAAATTTTTACGCATTTTGCGATTTTATCTTTTTTTCCTTTTTTTTTTAGCTTAAAATCTTCGTTTATAGCGTTAATAAATTAGTTACCATGTTATATTTCGCTGGCCGTAACATTATTCTAAGTTTATTCCCTTTTTCGCTAACTTAACGATTAATAAATAAGGTATTATACCTTTTTTACGTTAATACGTAACGACGAAAAATAACGCGTTCTAAACTAGATTTAAGATTAAGACCTAGATTAATTAACATTAAAATTAGATATCTATTAAGAAAGATTACCTATTAGCTAGTCGACGTTTAAAGCGATTTAAATTAATTAAAGGTAAAATTAAAAGTGCAGAAGACGAAATATTTCCTTAAAACTTAAACCAGAATATAGAAAACGATAAATACCTTAAAAAAACGGCAGAAAACGACGTACCGTAAAACGAAACCGAATCCGTAAAGACAAAGGGTTTATCAGACCAAAACCAAGACCATCAAGATCAAGACCATAGCCACTTAAAAACCGACCCTGACAGGCAGCTGATCGACGAGATGGCTGACGACAACCAGGATGTCTAGGGAGAACTTTAAAGATTCCGCGACGAAGTCGCTCGCCTTCAGGCCAGACAAAGCCATCATTCCCCCACTCCTTCCGACGACGCCGACCGCCCTCGCCGAGAAAACACAATTGACAGCGCTTTCGGTAGCACCAGCACGTTTCGCCCTACCAGTATGGCAGCATGGCCCTCTTTCCGCAAGTTCGCGGGAGATGATGGCGCGAATCCTAACTACAACCGAAAAAAGAGAGCCCACGCTAACGACCCAGCCAAGATCAAGGCAATCCAAAAATGGAAGTTCGAGGACCTTAATAGCCGTACCGCAATCCGTTCATTTACAGGATTTTGTAACTACGTACGAATGTTCTGCCACCATGAAAGCGGCATAGCCGAGCCACTGAACTGTTTGTTGAAAAAAAAAAAATATATTTTTTTCGTAATGGGACTCGAGTAAAAGGGAGCCTTCGAAGAAATAAAACGGCTCGCTTGCGAAACTTTAGTTCTGGCCTTTTTTCGACCTGGCCGACCGACCAAAATGGAAATAGACGTATCCCGTAACGTAATTAAAGGTATTATTTGGTAACAATAAGAAGATAACGAATGGAAACCCGTGGGATATTTTTCGAAAATTATAACCTTAGCAAAAAAGGCGTATTTTATTTAGGACCGAAAGCTCCTTGTTATAATCCAGACCTTTAAATATTATTACCTTAAATTCTAGGGATAAAAGTTTTTTATTATTACCGATTAACGTCCCACACAAGCTTGCGAGCTAAACAAGCTCGCGAGCCGTTTTTTGGCACCTCGTAATAACAAATTTAAATAACTTAATAACAATATATCGCATTAATTCAAATTAATCGGATTCTTTTTCGTTAAACGTATTTATAATTTTTATACAAGTACGCGCATTATATCTAGGCTTTTCGTAGACGTTATATTTCCGTTTCTTAATTTTAACCCTTTTACGATAACCTTTTTTAGTTGCTGTTGGCTGCATTTTTTTATTACCCCTTTTTTTGGGCCAAAAAAGCTTATTTTTCTTATATAATAAGTATTTTTCCTTTTTAAAAACGTTTGTTTTTGGTTTTATAACGTTTACTTAAAATATAATTCGTTTCGCGTAATTAAATAACTTCTTCCCGAAAAAAAACATTTTCGTATAAAAGCAGTAAATTATTTTTAGTTAAAAGATTAACCGATTTAATTATTTTTTGTTTTAACGAATTACTTTATTAATTTTTAATTCTTTTTTGCAAATAACGTCCTTACTTTATTATTTCTTTAATATTCTTAATGGTTTTTACGGGCGGAAAACGAATAAAACCGGCAAAGATTAACGGGAAAATGGTCGGCATAAGCATAATTAAAGGAATCTTTAATTCGGAAAGAACGGTATTAGGATTAAAGGGAATAAGCTTAATTTTTGCAAATCCAGATTTAATATTATCGGACGTTATAGTAATTTGGAACGCGTTGTAAAAACCGGCAAGGAAATCTTTTTTGGCAATATGGATATAATAACGTCGTATTAGGTTTTCGATATACCGCAAATAAACGCGTTTTAAAATAAAAAAACAAGATACGTTAAAAGGTTAAAGCCGATGCGAAAAATGCGCGAGTATATAAAGCGTAATAATATTATTATTAGCGTAATATTTTTCAAATTCTATTAAATAGTGGTTTTCGTAGCCGTCGAAATTAAAAAAAACGTTTTAAACTTTTTGTATGCGTCCAAGTATATTTATTAAAATGCTGGATTTATTCGAAACTTAATTTATTTATTATTTAATTATTATTATCTAATATGATTTTTTAATCGGTTATTAGTAATAAGTTATTACGGTATTAGGATTTAAAATAATCTTTTTCCGTTATAATAATAAATAACGATATAGCTTAATTTTAAAAATTAATAACCTAAATAATTATAACTTATATTTTATTTCTTTATTACGTTTATTTAAGTTTTTTACGTTTTTCGGTATTAGTAATTATTATGCCCGTTATTATAAAAAGCCTTATTAAAAATTTAATTTTATCGAAATTATAAATATTTTTTTTTGCGATACCGTATTTCGTAATTATAACCCGAACAAGTTCGAACTATTTACGAAACGTTTTTAAATTTTCGCATAAAATCCGTTAATAATCGATTTTTCGATTTAAACGCGTTTAGAGCTTTTTTTGCCGTTTAATAAAGTTCGACGCCCAGTTAATTCCAACGCGTTTTGTAACGCGTTGGGCTAGTAGTATATTAGTTATATTTTTAACGTATTAAAGTCGGATAAGAAA
The DNA here is from genome assembly GCA_004155915.1 of Monosporascus sp. CRB-9-2. Classification (NCBI taxonomy): domain Eukaryota; kingdom Fungi; phylum Ascomycota; class Sordariomycetes; order Xylariales; genus Monosporascus; species Monosporascus sp. CRB-9-2. The sequence continues at coordinate 18,426 of QJOA01000260.1, read as the reverse complement.
CGTTTACGTATTTAAGTTAAGGACTTTTTCGATAATAGATTTTTTTTCGGTCGGCGTTAATTTTCGTAATTAGGAAATAATGTCGGCTTGGGCGTATCGACCGTAATATCGGGCTTTTAAAGTAGATTCGGAGATATTATATATAGAATGTAGCTTTTTAAAGTTTAACTTTTAATTTTGTTTTTTAGCCTAGATGGCTAAGTTTATCCAAGATTTTTTTTGTAAAACGTTTCATATTATTAGTATTAAAAAATTAATAATTGAAATTAGGTAGTTAAGATATTAACAAAAACGGTTCGCAAGCTTGTTTAGCTCGCGAGCTTATGTGGAACGTTACCAAGTTTTATTATATTTTATAAGTAAACGCATTCTTTTTACGCGCCAGATTCGATAAGCCGATTCTTTTTTAATTTCGATATTATCTTTTAGTACCGATTTGGTAAAGAAAATATCGCCGCGGATACCTTATTACGAAAAACGGTAAATTTATTTATAATTAAAACCCGAAAATTTTCTTTTAAATTTTAATTCCGTTAAAACGATTAAACTTTTTTATTATTACTATTAACGAAATGCTAATTAAAGTACGAATCGAAAATATTCCGTAAGGTACTAATTTGGTTAATTTTATCCGTTATAAAAATAAGGTATAAAATTTAAGCAAAAAGGATAATAAATTGATAATATCCGAAAAAATAATTAACGGCCGTATTTTTTTTCGTATTATACTTATCCGTAAAATTTATATACTTAAAATATTTATATATTTTGGTTAAAATAAAGTAATTAAAATATTAATATGGGAATATATTTAACCTTAGTTTAAGTAAAATATCCGATAATATATTTGGAATTATTACGATTACCGTCGAAATAAAACGTTTTAAAATAAAATTCCGGAATTTTTTTACCTTTTTTTTTATTCCGAATAATGTTTGGGATTACGTTATTATTAACGGAAAAGATATATTAAAAACCCGTTACGGTTATAATTATATATAAATATTTATCGACAAATTTAGGGAAATTATAACAACTTTATTAAATAAAAAGATTAATATTGCCGAAATTTTAATTAACCGATATTATCGATATTTATATCGTTTTCTTAAAATATTTATTATTTAAACTAACGATAATATAAGATAATTTATTTTTAATTTTTGGTTAAGTTAAACGAATTTACCGGTATAAAATATTATTATAAAAACGTTTTATATTTGCAAATTTAAAGGGTTATTAAATTTACGAATTAAAAATTAAATTAACGTTTACGTTTTTATAGCGATAAATATTAAAAAAATTAGAATATATATATATCCGCATTAAATTTTGCGTATAATTTATTATAGTATTCGTTAATTAATATAATTCCGTTAAAGGTTATATTAAGTAAAGATATTTGAAATTTATTTTGCTGGATTTGGATATAAGAAAGGTAAAAATCGAGCTAGTTTAACGGGTATTAATAATTATTAAATAAATTAAAAACGTTTAAATGTTTACGAAAAATATTGCGTTAAAAATGCAAAAACGTTAAAAGATATAAATTAATAAAAAAACGTTATTTAATTAATTTTAAAGTCGGCGACAAAGTGTTTTTTTGTAAAAAGGGTTTTATAACGTAAATACCGATTATTTATTTAAATTTATAATAAATAAAATTTTTCGAAATTATAAAAAAATGCGGATATAATTTCGTTTTTAATTTGCCGTTAAGTTATAAAATAATTAACTTATTTTATGCCGATCGGTTACGTAAAGCCGACGATAACCCGTTATTTTAATAAATTTAGATATTACCGTTATTTAAAAAAATTAACGGTAAATTAAAGTTCGAGGTAAAATATATTAAATAATTAAGATTTAACGGGTATTATAAAAAGCTGTAATATTAGGCCAAATAAAAAGGTTACGATCCTGACGAAATATAATATTCCGTAGCTAACTTTAAAAACGTATCGATCGTAATAAAACGGTTTTATATGGAATATTTTAAAGTATTTGGATTACCGGTCCGCTTATAAGAATAGATACGTATAACGGCGGTCGATAAAATTAACGAAAATTACCCCGATAATAATAAGGCCGCGAAAATAAGAACCGGATTAATAAGAAAGAAACGGTACTTATAACTGATAAAGATTTGTATATTTTTTTTAATCGTATATAAGTTTTTAGGAAGAGGTAATGTGACGGTAGCCACCAGGATTAAACCGTGAGGCTAGCAATCGTTATATAGGGCTAACAGCTGCCATATAAACTAGCCACCTGCCATACAGAGAGTGGGGACATTTGTAGATCTTTACGTATTTTGCAACTCTGCCTTTTTTTCCTTTTTTTCTTCAGCTTAAAATCTTCGTTTATAGCGCTAATAAACTAGCTACCATGTTATATTTCGCTGGCCGGAACAATTAAAGCCTTATTTTATTTCAAAAATTTACAAATATTATTTTAATTAACCAAAAAATAAAAATAAAATTTAATAATTATTTCGTTTTAATTAAAATTATTTGCGATAAATTACGGATCGTTTTTTTTATCCGAATTAATTACGTCGATTTTTAATATAACTTTTGTGTTTTTAAAAATAATACGGTGTTTGGCCCGTTAAACCTAGGTTTTTTTCGTTATTTTAACCTTTTTTATAATAAACGGCTCGGTTTTATATTTATTAAACGTTTAAGATGGTATAAATATTATAGCTTTTTTATAGCTAATTATATTTAATTATTTATAATAACGAACCGTTTAACGAAATCGTTATTATAAATTTTTTATAAAAAAAATTTGAAAGTTCTTTATTATATTAATCGATTAATATTTAGAATATTTATACCTAATTTAAAAGCGATGGTGGATATTACGATACGGATAAAATTATTAGGTTACTTTAATTTATTATATACGGAAATTTGCTTCTTATAAGGAATTTTAGCGTTATAAAATTTAATCGCTTTTTTTCATAGCTTTTAATAATTATTTCCGAATTATTAAGGTTTTAATTAAATAATTGCGGATATTTATAATTTTCGCTTGGTTATTAATATAAATAAGAGTTATAATAATAATATATAAGCTGTTAAATTAAAATTTAAGGTTAATACTTTATAATTCGGATATATTAACTATTAAAAAATTTAAATATGCTTAATTTAAACATTAATTTTTAAATATAAGAAAAATAATAATATTAATTTCGGAACAGCTAATATTAAATTACCGGATTTCTATTTTATAATTATATTTTAATAAATTACCGGTTTTACGAAAATCGTTATATTTCGTAATTTTGTTTTTTATATCGTTATTAACAGTTATAATATACGTAAATTAATATATATATATATAAATAATACGTAAATTACGGATAGAAATAAATTTAATCCGAAAATCTTTTTATTCCGACAATAAATATATTTTATTAATAATAATTAGGTTATATCGTCGTTCGAATATGTGATTATTTATAATAACTTTGAATTAATTGCTTAATATTTATTTAAAACCGAAAATAATATAGTTATATTATTTATCAATTATACGTTCGAATATATTTGGATTAAATTTTTTCGTACCCGTAAATATTAGGATAAGAATAAAATATAATATTGTTAATATAAAAGTTCGTTATTTTGCGGTTAATTTTATTAATAGTATAATTTAAATAATAATTAAATCAGTTATTAAAAAAAGGTTTAAATAAATAAGGATTTTTTAAAACTTATTTTAATAACGAAAAAAAATATTAAATTTTTCAAAAACCAAATTATATACCGTATTAATTTTTTTTTTATAAAATACAGCTTTACTTATTAAGTATAATATTTAATATAAAACGAATAAATCGACGGTATAAAGTTTTTATAAAGTTATCGGTTATATACTTAACGTTAACGTATAAATTAATAATGTTTATATCGATAAAGAATCCGTAAAACTATCGAATAAAAATAAACGTTTTATTTTAAAATATTAAGCTTTCGAAAGATTCAAGTATTTATTTTAAACCGTTTAATATATTTTATATATTTAATTAACTAAAAAAGATTATATTTCGAGGTTTATTACATGTAATTTTAAACTTTATATAATATTATTCTAATTTATAAGGTTATATTATTATTATTTTAACGGAAAAAAATACACAATTATAATATGTCGCTAAGCAAACTTTTAATTATTTAATTTAATTAATAAAAATAATTCCGTTTTAATTAAAATTATATATATATATATATAATAATAATAAAAATTTTAATTTTAAATTGAGTTTTTATAATTATAAAATAAGTAACATTAAATTAAAGTTATATATAAAACTTTCGTTTTAATAATTTTTAATAATTTATATAAACTTGTTAATAAATAGGTAAAAATTTTATATTAAGATATTAGGCCTTATTTTTAAGTTTTTGTTATTTTTATAGAGAATTCTCTTAATAAGGTTTAGTCGATATATTTAACCCTTGCAGATACTTCTAAAGCCAAAGGCTCTAGCCACGGCTGCGCCGCAGGCGCAGCCCTAACCTCAAAAATAGGGTCTGATTTTAATGAGGCAAAATATTGGCTCGGGCGCGTCTCGAGGTAAAACGATATATTAAAGTAAAAAATAAGACTTTATAAATAAAACCAAACCTTTTATAATTAAGTTTCGAGTTTCGTTTTTTAACCTAAATGGCTAAGTTCATTTTCGCTTTTTTTATAAGGCGTTCCATAATGTTGCCGTTAAAGAATAGACGATTAAAAATAGGTAATTGGGATAGCTAAAAAAGTGTTGCGCTTATTGATGTATTGCGTTTACTGGTGTAGCACGTTACTTATAAAAAAAACTATAAATACGTTTAGCAAAAAAGAATCCGATTGGTTTAAATTAATTTAATATATTATGGTTATATTATTTGGATTTATTATTACGAAGGGCTAAAAAACGGTTCGCTTTTTGGTTTGAACCGTTTAATAATATAATACGTCAACTATTAAAAATAAAAAAAAGTTTCGAACTTTTCGTAAGTATCCGAATATATTTATTAAACTGCTAAATTTATTTTAAAGTTGATTTATTTGTTATTTAATAATTATTACTTAATACTATTTTTTAAAACCGTTCTTAATAATACATTATTACGGTATTTAAATTTAAGATATTTTTTAATTATAAAAACAAATAGAGTATAACTAGATTTCAAAGATTAATAACTTAAATAATTATAACTCATTTTTTATTACGTTTATTTAAACTTTTTATCTTTTTCGAAATTAATAATAATTATGCCCGTTATTATAAAAAGTTTATTAAAAACTTAATTTTATCGAAATTATAAATATTGATTTTTATAATACAGTCTTTTATAATAATAATGTAAATAAGTTCTAATTATTTATAAAATATTTTTAACTTTTTTAATAAAACTTATTAAAAGTTTATTTTTCGATTTAAATCCGTTTAAAAGGCTTTTTTTTTGTCGTTTAATAAAGCTCGACGTTTAATTAATTTCGATACGTTTTATTACGCATTAGGTAAATAATAAATTCGCCTTATTTTTAACTTATAGAAGCTAAATAAAAAACGCTTACGTATTTAAATTGAAATTTTAGTCGAAATAGATTTTTTTACGGCCGGCGTTAATTTTTACGAATTAAAAGTAATCTTAATTCGGGCGTTTCTGCCATTAAAACGCTATATTAAGATAAAATATAAAACTTTATAAATAAAATTAAGTTTATTATAATTAAGTTTCGAGCCTTTATTTTTAATTTAAATAGGTAAGTTTATTTTCGCTTCTTTTATAAGGCGTTTTATAATATTGATGTTAATAATTAGACGACTAAAAATAGGTAATTAAAATGATTAAGAAAAGTATCTCGCTTGCTCTTATACGTTACTCGCATATATAGAACGTTATTAAGCTTTATTACTAATATTATATTATTATTTCTTTTATTAACTCGCTTATAACCGATCAAATTTTAATGTATTTAAGTTAAGATTATTCAAAATTCGTTAAAATTAAAGCCGATCGACAAGAAAATTTTATTAACGGAATTCTAACTTACATTGAAGTGGAGTAGAGTGTAGAAATAGGTGTAGCAGCTGCTGTAGCTATTACTATATATTACAGCATGCTACTGCAGCTATTGTTAGCTAGTAGAGGGTGCGCTAGCATCCCATATACAGAAAGATTCCCTCTGATCGAAATATATATGTTCTGTGGCTAAACTATTTCAAAGTTTAGAACGCGCTACGAGAGCGTATATAATTAACTAATTAATATAACTAAATTAATGTTTTTTATATTTAATAATTAAAGGTTTATTTCGTTTAATCCGCGTTTTTATTAATTAATTAGCCGTTATTAAAATAAAATAGGTTATATATTAAAAATAATTATTGATATATTCTAATAGGTATAAAAACGACCTTATCAATAACGTTTATTATTATTTATAATAACTATAAAAACTAAAAACTAAAAAAAAAAACTAAAAACTAAAAAAAACTTAAAAAAAACGGAAAAAACGGAAAAAAAACCAATTTAAAACGCAAGTTAAGGGATATAATTTATAAGATTATAATAATTTTGATTAAAATTACTTATAGTCTTCTAAATCTACGCTGCTTAATATAATTTTTTATTTGAAAATCTTTTTTTAATAACGTAAATAATTAATTTATTTTTCGAAAAGTTATATAAATCAAAAACATCGATCGAACAAATTATTTAATAACTGTTTTTAATATAACGATCGAAAGTAAATAAGTTTATTGATGAATTTTATCTTAAATTTTGAAAATATTTCGTAAATAATTCGAATTTATTCGGATTATTATTATAAAATACAGTAACGTACTACACTATTAAACGGTCTAAACCAGTAAGCGGACCGTTTTTTAACATTTCGTAATAACAAATCTAAATAATACAATTATAATATATTATATCAATTTGAATTAATCGGATTCTTCCTTTGTTAAGCGTATTTATAACCATTTTATAATATACACATTATATCCGGGTTTGTTACAAACGTTATATTTCCGTTTCTTGATTTTAACCTTTTTATAATAATTACCTTTAGCCGTTATTAGCTGCATTTTTTTACCACCCTTTCTTTGGCGGCCAAAAAAACTTATTCCTTTTATATAATAAATATTTCTTTTTTAAACGACGTTTATTTTTGATTTTTAATGTTTACTTAAAATATAATACGTTTCGCGTAAATAAACGTTTTTTTTTCCTAAAAAAAAATCTTATAAAAAATAATAAATCACTTTTTAATTAAAAAATTAACCGATTTAATAATCTTTATTAATAAATTGCCTTAATAATTTTTAATCTTTCTTTATAAATAACATTCTTATTTTATTATTTTATGAATATTTTTAAGGGTTTTTACGACCGGAAAACCAATAGATTAATACAAGTTAACGGGAAAATAATCGGCATAAATATAATTAAAAAGATTTAAGCTTAAAGAAAACCTTATTAAAATCGAATAAAATAAAGCAAACTTTTACAAAGCCAGATTTAATATTATTAAACATTATAGAAAATTTAAATATATCGTAAAAACCGGCAAAATTCTTTTTTTTGGATAATATAAATATAATAACGTCGTATTAAATTTTTAATATATAACGAATAAACGTATTTTAAAATAAAAAAACAAAATACGTTAAAATTTTAAAACCGATATAAAAAATACGTGGGCATATAAAACGTAATAATATCGTAATTCGTATAATATTTTTCGAATTTTATCGAATAATAACTTTTATAACCGTCGAAATTAAAAAAACTTTTCGAACTTTTCGTACGCGTCCGAATATATTTATAAAAATATTAAATTTATTTTAAACTTAATTTATTTATTATTTAATTATTATTATTTAATACAACCGTTTAATCGATTATTAATAATAAATTATCGTAATATTAAAATTTAAAGTAATTTGGTTTTTTTTATAATAAAGAACGATATAATTTACCTTTAAAAATTAATAATATAAATAATTATAACTTATTTTTAATTTTTTTTATTACGTTTATTTAAATTTTTAACATTTTTCGACATTAATAATTATTATATCCGTTTTTATAAAAAACCTTATTAAAAATTAAATTTCGTTAAAATTATAAATATCTTTTTTATAATATGGTATTTTATAATAATATTCCGAATAAGTTTGAACTATTTAAAAAATATTTCTAAATTTTCTAATAAAACCTATTAAGAATCGATTTTTCGATTTAAACGTATTTTAAAAAAGAATTTACCGTTTAATAAATTTCGATAACTAATTAACTTTAACGCGGTTTATAACGCATTAACTAAATAATAAATTCGCTATAATTTTAAATATATTAAAATCGGATAAAAAACGTTTATAAATTTAAATTAAAAATTCGATTAATAATCTATTTTTTTTTTCGGTTTTTGTTTATTTTTATAAGAAAAGAATAATATCGATTTAAATATATTTACCGTAATATCGAGGCTTTAAAATCATTAAAATAATTTTATATATACAAGGTCAAATAGGTTTAAGCCTTATTTTTCAGGCTGAACTAAATATACAGAAAATTATTACACGATATAATTTGCACGATAAATACTATACCCAATATTTTCGAACACGATAACTAATCAATAGTTTTACGGTTAGGATAAATTAATACCTCGGTCCCATAAAGCCTCACTCTAAAGCCGAATACGTGGTTGCCGATAAGCTTCGACTCTGATGAACCTTATGCCCGCTGGCTAATAGAACTCAGGAGGTATTAAGCTTTGCGCAGTAAACCTTAAGGATAAACCTTAAAGGCAAACCTTGAAGGCAAACCTTAACGGTAAACCTTAACTACGCATAAAAGGCTGGCATCTTTCCAAGCCTTCGCCAGTCTTACGGCTCGATCGTTCCCACAGCTTCTCGAGTTACCTAAAACACCATGCCGCAATAATTTTATATATAAATCTAAGTTTCGCATAACTAAATTTCGGATTTCGTTGTTTAACCAAAATAATTAAATTTATTTTTCCTTACTTAATAAATCGTTTTATATTATTAATATTTAAAAATAAGTAATTAAAAATAAATAATTAAAATATTTATATAATTAGTTCGCTTACTGGTTTAAACCGTTTAATAGTATAGTACCTTATTATAAAAACTTATTTATAATTTTAACGAAATTAAATCTTTAATAAGGTTTTTTATAATAACGGACATAATAATTATTAATATCGAAAAACGTAAAAAAACTTATATATACCAAATAAAAGAATGAAAATTAAGTTATAATTATTTAAGTTATAATTTTTTAAAGTTAAGTTATATTATTATTAATTATTATAACGGAAAAGATTACTTTAAATTTTAATATGATAATAACTTATTATTAATAGCCAATTAGAGAGTTATATTAAATAATAATAGCTAAATAGGAAATAAATTATATTTAAAATACATTCAATATTTTAATAAATATTTTTAAATATTTATAAAAAATTCGAAACTTTTATTTTATTTTCGATAATTACGGAAGTTATTATTCGATAAGATATAGAAAATATTACGTTAATTACGATATTATTAAGTTTTATATATCAGCGTTTTTTTTTAAGCGCGTTTATTTATTATATATCGAAAACTTACTATAACGTTATTATACCTATACTATTAGAAAATAATTTGCCGGTTTTCATACCGCGTTGAAAGCTGTTTTAACGTCCGATAATATTAAATCTAGATTCGTAAAAACTGGCCTTATTTTGTTCGATTTTAATCACGTTTTTCCCGAATTTTAAATTTTTCTTTGTTATATTTACGCTAACTATTTCCTCGTTAACTTCCGCCGGTTTTATTCGTTCCTTATTTGTAAAAACGTTTAAAAATGTTTATAGAATACTAAAATAAAAAGGATGTTTATAAAAAAATTTAAAAATAATAAAGGTAATTTTTTAATAGAAATCGTTAAATCAACTAATATTTTAACAAAAAGTAACTTATTACTTATATACAAAATCTCTTTTTTTTTTTTTGGAAAAAACCACTTAATTACGTAAATCGAACTGTATTTTAAGTAAATATTATAAAATTAAAATTAAACGTTTTTAAAAAGAAAGAATATTTATTATAAAAAAGAGATAGGTTTTTTTAGCCGAGAAAGAAAAAAGTGGTAAAGAAATACAGTTAATAGCGGCTGGAAATAATCGTTATAAAAAGATTAAAATTAAGAAACTGAAATATATATAACGTTTACAGTAAGCCCGAATATAATACGCGTGTTTATAAAAAAGCTATAAATACGTTTAGTAAAAAAGAATCCGATTAATTTAAATTAATTTACTATGTTATAATTTTATTATTTGGATTTATTGTTGCGAAGTACTAAGAAACGGTCTGTTTACTAGTTTAAACCGTTTAATAATATAGTACGTTAAGCTTAATATATAATATGTCGTATTATTTACGTATAATAAGATTTTAATTAATAAAAGCTATAAATTTTCACCGGCGTTTATATATTAATAGCTTATTTTATATTCGATTTTTTATATTACGTTAATTAACTATAAATTCAAATAATGAAATCGTATAACCGGTTAATATTATTATAAAAGTTCTAATTACGAAGAAGATTTCCGAATTTTATTTTCGCTTATCGATTTTGTTAAAAAATTAACGTACGTAGACGTATATTTAGTTTTTTAAAGTCGCGGGATAAAATTAAAAAAATTCGAATTTATAATATTTTTTAAATAAAAGTGAAATAATATAACGTATTCGAGCTATAATTAATAAATCTTTTAAAGTTTAAACGTAATAAAAGAGTTTTTTTTAAAACTAAAACAGTACTGATAATAAGTTGTAATATAGAAAATTATATATATTTATATTTATAAAAAACCTTGATATATTAAGTTACTACAGATTTCGGTTTTTTTAAAGAAATAAAACTCCGAAAACGAAGCTTATTATTTAAAACTAACACTTAGACCTTGCTAGCTCTTTACGAGGATTTGGGATTTAATTGGTCGATTTTTAACGTATAGAACGGTATTTAAGTAACTTTGAAAAAGGTTAAATGTGTTTAGGGAGGTCAGAGTAGCAAGGTAACTTATATATTGAACAACAGTGACAACAGTCTGAAACCTGCTCTTTTTCCTCCCTCTAGGAGAAATCTGGAAGAAACCACTCATATATATAGACCCCGTATCGGACTTTAGGCTAATCGCCGACCCCCCGCATCAGGCTTTGGGCTAGTCGCCTCTAGCACCTGATAAAGCCTATCTTCCCCTAGGGTTTTGTCCCTAAAACCTAACAGCCCCTTCCTTTACATTGCCTTATAGCTACCGTTAACTCAGGCAGTCCCCGTTAACCCAAGCAGTCCCCGTTAACCCAAGCAGTCCACGTTAACCCAAGTAATCCTATCGACTCTTAAATTTAAATTATTTTATTAACTAACGATAACCTTATAACTTAAAAATTTTTCTTATTAAATTATATCGTAATCGTAATTAATAACTTAAAGTTTAAACTATTTTATAAATATCGTCGATTACTATATTATATTTTAAGCTTATCGCAGATAATTTATAATAATAAAGAAATTTAAAGTTTTATTTTTTATAATTTAATAATTTTTAATATAAAATATTTATAATTATTATTAACTTTAAATTTAAATTATTTAATAATTACCGTTAGCTTTAAACTTAAATACCGTATTAATTAAAACAATTATTTAAATTATTTTATAAATTTATAACGATAACGATTAACAGTAATAATTTAACGATAAAGTTTTAACAATAATATTTAATAATAATATTTTAAATAAATTTATAAATTTATATCGAAAATAATTTAACGTTAACGACTTAATAATAACGGTTTAATTAATAACGGTTTAATTAATAACCATTTAATTTATAACGGATTTAATATAAATTTTATATTATATTTAATTCTCGTTAACGGTATTATACGTTCCGATATTAATATATAATATTTTTAAGTAATAACTCGATAATTTTCCGCTGAAAAAATCCTTATTAAATAACGACTCGAATAATTCTTTTTTAAATCTATAACGATTTTAATATTATATTTAATTACCAGTAATAATATTATACGTTCCGATATTAATATATAATATTATTAACCGACGATTCGAATAATTTTATACCGGTAAAGCGTTTTTTAAGTAACGACCTCTATAATTTATATATGTATATTAATAACGTTTTTATATTAAAAATTTTGGGCTTTCTTAAATGTATAACGATTTTAATATTATATTTAATTATTGATAACGACGTTATATATTTCGATATTAATATATAATACCGCCGGCCGATAATTTTAATAACCTTTTACCGATAAAATTTTTATTTAATAATAACTTAAATAATTTTTTAAATTTATACCGACAACGTTTTTATATTGAAATAACTTTATTTTTTTCGAACTTATAACGATATTAATATTATATTTAATTACCGGTAACGGTATTATACGTTTCGATATTAATATATAATATTTCTAGGCGATAACCCGGGTAACTTTATACTGGCAAAACTTTTATTAAATAAATAACCTAAATAATTTCGTAAATTTATACCAGTAACGTGTTTATAGTTTTATTAACGTATAACGATAACGGACTTAAATAATTTTATCGATTTATAACGGTAATAAACTTAAGTTATTTTATTAACTTAAAAAATTTCGTTATCTTATAACGGTAACAAACTTAAATAATTTTATTAATTAATAATAATAACGAACCTAAGCAATCTTATATACAGAGATTAATTATATCCGTACGCCTTATTAATCCATCTCTCTTATAATAGCTCTATACAAGATCGAATAGGTTCAAACCTTATTTTCCAGGCTGAACCAAATATACAGAAAATTATTACACGATATAATTTGCACGATAAATATTATACCCAATATCTTCGAACACGATAACTAATTAATAATTTTACGGTTAGGATAAATTAATATCTCGGTCTTATAAAGCCTTATTTTAAAGCCGAGTGCTGGGCCCTTATAAGTACGTAATTTCTCGACTGATATCGGCTTAGGAGGCTTATATACGTAGTTGCCGATAAGCTTCGACCTTAATAAACCTTATGCCCGCTGGCTAAACAATATAACTCAAAAGATGTTAAGCTTTACGCAGTAAATCTTAAAAATAAACCTTAAAGGCAGACCTTAAAGGCAAAACTTAACGGTAAACTTTAATTACGTATAAAAGGCTGGCATCTTTCCGAGCCCTCGCCAGTCTCGATCTTTCCTATAGCTTTTCGAATTACCCAAAATACCATGCCGCGTAATTTTAAATACGTAATACCAGTAATCCAAAACCGTAGGATTACGACGAAAACCGTCTTATTAACGATATAAAAATACCACAAAATTACCGGACGAGCTAAAATTATCGATATTATTATTAATCCAAAAAATCTTTTTTAATACGATCGATTTCGGCTTTTAATTTTCGGATACGATTTAATTCGCGAAAATAACGGTAATAGATCTTTATAAAAATATATACCGGAAAATATAACGATTATGGAAGTATTATTGGCGAAATTGGAAGGTAATGGCAAGTTTAAAAACTTTAAAGTTCAAATTTTGAAACGATATAAAAAAATTACGAGCAATAATTTGCCCGGCTGTTCCGGATTGCGAAAACCGCCTAGAATCTCGACAAAAATCGACATAGATAAGAGCTGCGAAGGGAATATGTTTAGTAAAGCCTAGGAATTAAGGTATTAATCTATCATTTTATCCAATTTTGTCTATACGGTCACGTCTCCTCTAGGGAGAATATTAGCCCTATAACTTTAATATTTTATTTCTTTATTAAAACCCATTTAATTAATAAGTTATATATATTATTTGAAAGCTTTAAAGCTGAGCTTTAAAACCCTATATATTATCCCCGAATGCGACGAACGGTTTTTAATTTTTTAGGAGGTAACTTAATAAACCTCGTTATAAAGCGGAGATTTAACTGTAACTACGCGTTTTTAATTATTTCTAATATACGGTAACGGTATTTTTTGCTATTAAATAAATACCCGAATTCGGGTTTAATCTCGTAAATTTTATCCTTTAAAGCGCGTTAAATGTATTCGATAAAGTTTAAATCGGGCGAATACGAAAGTTATTCGATTACTTAAATATTATGATTTTCGAAAAATTCTTTTATAACGGCAGCTTTATACATTAAAACGTTATTTTAAACAAAAAAAAATTGCCAACTTTATATAACGAAAATAGGCTTCTTTTTAAAAGTTTCGATATAACGCCGGCCGGTTATTCCGCCGCCGAGCGAATCCGGATTTCTTTCGTAAAAAATAATTTTAAAAAAAAACTCCCTATTTTTGCCGTTACGTTATTATATTATCTCTTAAATTATAACGGAAAAGATAACCTTCTTATAACTTTTCGGATTTACCAATTTCTTTTATAACCTTTTAACTATAAGCGAAATACTTATTAACTTGGGCGTTCGAATACGGTTTATATAAAATATTTATCGGAAAAAAGTATTAAAAAAAATAGTTCCAATTATTTCGTTTAAAAAGTTTTAAGGCGAAACGTAATTATTTACGTACGTCGTTAACCGTTAAATTAATCTTTTTCGCAACGTACTATTTTCTTAATGCAAACCTGCAGAAAAAGCGTTTTATTACTAACGGGTTAATATAAATATTAGTTTTTTGTTAAAGTTTACGATACGTATTTTAAAAGTAACGACGATTTAATTAATAAAAATATAGAACTAGGTACCTTAAATTACTCGCTAGCGATATTTTCGTGGTAGGTTATAAACCGTTCTATAAGTTATAAAATGTTAAAGTTATTCTCCGATTCGCTAGCGGTTTATTTTTATTACTTTAGCCACCCGGATCTGAGTTGTATTTTTTGCCATAGCCCCAATTATAAAGTTCCAGGCCTCTGGATTAAATTCGTTTTTAAGCCGACGATTAACGACAAAAACGGAAATAACCGTATCTAAATCTATATAGTGGTTAGTAAGTTATTAGATAATAAAGTGATAAGGGGTGAAGATATATATCGAAGTTGAAAAGTGGAGTTATCCGAGCGCACGGATATAATTAATCTGTATGTGTATTAATCTATAATAATAATGAACTTAAATAATTTCTCGACCTGTAATAATAACGATTTAATGATGATATATTATTTAATAGTAAAGATTTATCGATTAGTAAATAGGTTAAGTTAATTCATCGATATAATATAATAATTAATAAAATTAAAGATAATAACGAAATATTAATTAACGTAAATAGTAATAAAATAATAACAAAATAACAGAATAACAATTATATAACAACTAATAAATAACTAAATAATAACTGAATAATAACGGAATAATAACTAAATAATAATAGAATAACGGTGATTTAAGTTATTAATATAAAATTAAAAAAGTAATAACAATAATACGGTTCCTTGCCAGTTTGATCAAGACGAAAAGATTTTAATCTATCAAATATATTTAGAAAAGTTAAAGTAGTAAAATAACCTATATATTAAACAACAGTAACAACAGTTTAAAACCTGCTCTTTTTCCTCTTTCTAAGAGCAATCTGAGAGAAACTACCCATCTATATAGACCCCGTATCGGACTTTGAGCTAATCGCCGACTCCTCGCATCAGGCTCTGGGCTAGTCGTCTCTAGCACCTAACAAAAAAGAGCTAGCGAGGCCTGAGCTATCTAAGATAAATGTTGGTTAAATTATAGAAATATTAAACGAACGCTATAGCTTTACCGGCTCGTTCCGTTACGTACTTTTAAAAGTAAGCTTTCGATCGAATTCTATTTTTAAATATTTAAATATTATCTTTTTTTTATTCCAGCTTTCAGACTGGCTAGATAATATAATATTCGTTATTTATTATTAAGAATTTTTTTTTCAGAAATATAAATTGTTTCGCATTTTTTCGAAATAAATATTTCTTCTTATCGTCTTTTTATTAAAAAACGCTACGTACAACTTTCGTTAAAAGTTTTACGTTTTCCTTAAATAACTAATAGATATAATATAGATAGAACTTATTTATAAAGTTAAATTATAACTTGAAAACTTGTTGAAATAATTTCGCTTAATATAATATATAAAGTAGAAATAATTAAGGTAAAATATAAAATATACTGTATTATATTTTTTATATCTTATAATGACTTTTTAAGCGTATTTTAATACTTATATTTTGATAAACAAGTCTGTTAAGTGTAAAACTTTTAACAGTTATTTTTAATATCTTATTCGTTTTAATATCTCCCGTTTAAATAAAGCGTTAAACGTATTTTATATATTCATCGAAATTATTAATTCCGTGGGATTAATAATAAACGTGTTTTTCATTTTATATATGCAATATATTATTCACTTTATCGTCATTTAGACTTTTTAATAACTGTTTTAATTATAAAGAAACTAAAATAATTGTATAGTTTAATAAAGTGATTTAATAATAATATATAAAGTGAACAATTATAAAATAAGCTTAAAAAATAGAAATACGAGCATATAATCGAATATAAAAAGGAGAAAGTTAAATAACTATAATTAAAAAGTATTCGAAATAGAAAAAATATAAATTTTATATTTATATCTTAATATTAAATTCAAAGGCTTATATCTTAACAATTTTCTTTCGAATCTTAATAATCTTTAATAGATTTACCGTTTAAACCGCTTAAACTTTTAACGTTCGCTAACTTATTAAAATCGATATACGGAAATTTAAACTAAGGTATAAAAGTTAAAATAGTGGAATAAGATTACTCTATAATTTCTTTCAAAAGATATAAACTTATTAAACGTTTTAACGGTACTAACTTTAAAGCGTACAAAACTTGGAATATACAAAGCTTAATAAAACTTACTAAGCTACATCTTCGATTTCAGTTTTTCGTTATTTAAGAAATAATTCGAGTCGTATTAAATCAGTTATAAAGTGTAAAAGATTATATCGCTTTTTAAAGCCTAATTCGACAAAGAACGGGTTAATAAGGATAAGAGTTAGAATTTTTTTTATTTAAAGAGAAAGCCGGTATTTTTAAAAATATCTTAGAAATTAACTTTAAGATCTAATTATTGGCCGGTTTATATACTGCTCACGCCTAAATTTTAATATAATTAGATTATTATCAAATTGTCAAGCTTTATTCTAGGCTGACGCTAATTTTTAAAGTTAAAATATGTTAGATTCGCTCCTTGCTCCGGTCTTTTAAACTACGACTTATAATTTCTAATAATAAGGCTTTTCGAAGAAATAAGCTTTAAGCTAATAAGTATATCTCATTTAAAAACTGAAAATAGGATAGCACTTATAGTAAATCCTTAAGAACGAGCCCAAATTAATTGTTTCGTAATATTTAAATACTTTACTTAAATTAAATTTCGAAAATTAGTATCTATAAAGCGTAAAGAGCGGATTTTTTAATGTTATAGAAATAAATTAAATTTATTATTTGTAAAGGGTTATTGTTTTTTAAAAGTGTCGGCATATCCGATTGCAGCTTTTTACAAAGTTAAAATAAAAAATCGTAAACGCTATAATTTATAATTAAACGGCTGAAATATTATAAGCTATAGCTTTATAACGTAGTCGCAATTATAATTCTTTAACTATATTTAATATATAAAAATATCTTTAAAGAGTTAAATAAATTTAGTTAACGAATAATAAAGTTGTTATTGCCGATTAAAAAGCTTATTTAATATCTTAAAATGTATTTATTAAAATTAATAAAATACTTTCTTAACTCTTATAGTTTGGAAAAACTTTATTTATTGCTTAATTTCCGAAATAAAAAAGTAAGTGGTTAAAAAAACTTGTAATTTTTTTAAAAACTTTATAATATATTTTAAATAAATATTAATTATTATAATACTATTTAAGCCGTTAATAAATATACTTAACTTAAAGAGCTTTTTATAATACTTTATAAAACGTTATATTTCGAAATATATTATACGATAGTTTAATAATTAATATTAATTAGCTTAAAAATATCGTTATAAAATTAAGTTAAACTAAAATGAAAAAAATATATTCTTTTTTATAACAATAAATATAGTTTATAAAGTAACTATTAACAGGTTCGTATTTAAATTTAACTATACGGGCATAATTTACTCTTTTAAAAACAGTATAAAACCGTTTTTATTTTAATATTATAGCTATTTCTCTTTACTAACAGTCGACGCTCTATTATAAATCATATTTATTATAAGTTAAAATCTTCTTGGAGGAGACGTGACCGTATAGATAAAATTGAATAAAATAAATAAATTGCTACCTTAATTCCTAGGCTTTATTTGATCAATTTCTTTTTTTTTTTTTTTTTTTTTTTTTTTTTT